>JAHUTJ010034486.1:0-17117 GCA_036250325.1 Characodon lateralis
CACTTTTTTGTTCAGTATATAATTCCACATGTGTTAATTCATAGTTTTGATGCCTTCAGTGTGAAGCTACAATATTCATAGTCATGAAAATAAAGACAACTCTTTGAATGAGGAGGTGTGTCCAAACCTTTGGTCTGTACTGTAAACAGGATCTGTCTGTTTTATTAAGTGTCTTGAAACAACATTTGTTATGAATTAGTGCTATTGAAATAAACTGAATCAAATTCACCCAAAGATAAGCAACTTATCGAGGTTTATGACGCAATATAAACAATTATCACAACCAAAGTCTAAACAGGTTAGATAAAACATCATGACTGGGTGGGTTCTGGGTTCTTCGATGGGCCAAAGCTTTCGTAAGGAGTTTGATTCAGAACCACTGATCCACGGGGGATTGATTCTTTGGCCTGGACTAAGTCAACCAGATTGTTCAACCAATTAAAAAGTAGCTTTTAGGCAACATCAGAGCCGTGTCATACGATACAGTCGTAAGTTAAAGGTAGGCTAAAGATTGACCAATCACCAAGAGTTCTTCTCTGTGATGTCAGCGAGATTCACAGATCTGCTCAGGGTTGTTCTGCACATTCAAGGTGTCTAATCTTACCATCTTGGTCAACCATCAGGAGGGCTTGTTTATCTCATATAAAAGAGTCCAGCTCAGCTACTGGCGGTTTTCAGATAAACAACAACACAACAACAGGCTTGAAGGACACAAACTCTGGGCCAGTTTGTCCCCTACTAATGCCATTTTTTACCAGTAAATAAACCATTTCATAGTCAGATGTCGGCCACTTTGGACTACAAATGCTACCGTCTAACATCCGCATATGAACACATTTTTCACATTTTCATAGTTAATGATGTAGATGATTATTAAAGAATAACTGAAGAATAATAACTGAGTAAACATTTTTCTTTTTTATTTAACTTGGTGTGTTTTTACTGTCTACAGAAGGCTCAAACTCTAAAGAAGTTAAATGACCGTACAACTTGAGAACTTGGTGAAAACCAGATCATTTTATTATAACCTCAGGACTGTAAAACCACAGAACTGAAGGAATCTTTACTTTTATTTAACCATGAGTCCACCTTTTTGTTCCTTAGCTGAGTGGTGATACTGATCTTGATATAAACCCAGATTATCTTCACCCCTCTCTTACTGTTGATGATCATCATCATGGAGCCTGCAGCTCTTCCTGGCAGCTTCAGCATGCTGGACACTCAGATCCACATCTGATGTGATCATAAAGGAAGGAAAGAAAGTCCATCAAACTTACCGGATATATTACTGGCACGCAGAGTTTGAATTCATGTCAACTGAATGTTAGATCCTACCAAATATTACATCCAGATCCAGGCAGTCCCATGCCATCAAGATATTGTTAAGATTGATCTTGTGATGATAACTGGATTCTTGTGCTGCTCCAGTTTTAAGGTAGTTTGGTTCTGTTCTGGTGAGCTGAGTAGTATTGGAGACATTTGGTTCTGGAAAAAACCAGTTTAATACAATTTCAGTCATTTCCAGTAAGGATTCGCACATGTGTAAATGTAATAAAAAAATTTAAAAACTGACACTGATTAAACTGAAAAAAAAAGGCTGAATTTCTGATGTAAACTCATCTGGAGCTTCTGCTGCAGCTTTTAGATCAACATAACAGAGAATGAAACACATTTATCATTAGAAACCCATCAGCTGTGCCACAGTAAAAAATATAATAAATATTCCATCAAGATGATTTTCTTTTTCTATCGGGTCAGAACTAATCCAACTATCAACCTTCACATTAGTGTAATGCTTCTTAAACAGGAAAGGCAGATTTACCTTCCTATTTTCACTTGTTTAAGTATATAGAATCCTATTAATTATTCATTCTCTTTAAGCCACTGCATTTTGTTCTGGTGTTCAGTGTGGTAGACGGTCTCACTAGAAAATACAATGTGTTTGCCTAAAAGTATAAATGCATGTAGGAATACAATTATTTTATAAATAATACATGTGCATAAAAAGATTTCCCGAGAGTAAACTTCCAGGTTGAACCCTTTTCTGGTTCCTCTCTCTAACACCACCTGTAGGCCAAACCCTGTCATTTACACATGATGCCACTGCACAGTTTAAAGGATGCTGCTGCCTTAGCTCTCATGCTGTCTTTGTCTTGTCCTTTTTGTTCTTGTCCATAATTTAGCCTTCTGTTCTGTTGGGATCCGGACCTGAAACCCAGTTTGTAAAAAACTCTCTCTGTCCTTCAGTTTTTCCTCCTGTTTGTTGTATAAAATCAGAAAAGCTTCCTTCTCTGCTGCCTCTAGAAAGAAAATCTCTTTTCTTTTTCTCTGTCTGGGTCCCTGCTGCCTTGCTGAGCTGCTCCCCTCTTCCTCCTCCTCCTCCTCCTCCTCCTCCTCCCTTCCTGTGCCGGCTCTGTTTTCATTCCATCCTCCCCCCTCGTCTTCCCTCTAGAGAATAGGGGTCATTGCACAAATGATTACTCAGACCCCGGTCTCCATGGCAATGCTGCCGTGTAACGGGTGACAGGCATGCATCGAGCACAGCAAAGACGCCGATTAGTGAGCTGGCGGTGGAGAAAGCGAGCGCTGCCTTTGTGTGGCTTAGTTTTGCCTCCATTTTTTTGTGTTTTCTGGGTGTCTCCAGCTAACTGTGGTGGAGGGAGGGGAGGTGAAACAGAAAGAGAGCCGGCAAACATTCTGCTCACAGCCCTCCAGCTTTGTCTGCTCCTCTTTCCTTGCCTTCTGTTACTGAATGAGGTCTGCTGTTGGTTTAATTCACAAACGGTTCCAACGGTCCAGTTCGAATACATCAAATCTGTTCAGAACAGACACCTTATTGTTCCCTGACGTGTGTGAAAAAGGAACAAGTACAGGAAGGATTAAATGATGCATCCTGGTGTATTAGGTTTATCTGGTTTCTATCTTTTACTCTCTTCTCTGGAAGCCAGATACCTGCTCTGTTTCTCCAAGATTATCCATAACACTCTCTGGTGGTATCAGTCCACACAGACAGTTTAGCTGTTAGATGTTTGGAAGCTCCGGGCTTTTGGCTGTGCCTCGTAGACCAGTGGTTCCAAGAGTCAAGCTTGGTACCCCACTTTGAGTTTGGAGGGACTTGAGATGACCTTCAGGAATTAATTTGAATTTGAAAAAATTTCAAATTAGAATATTTTCAATATTATTGTAACAAGACAAAGAGCAGTCGTTATGTACGTCCATTGGCGTCCAGTTATCCTTGATTGCGGCAGAGGTAACTATTCCGGATGGGACACCCAGACATTTCTCTCTCCAGCTCCTCCTGTGGCGCTCCAAGGTGTTCCCAGGCCTGATAGTGTCACGGTGTGACATTTTGGACTTTCTTTGTGGTTTTTGGTTTGTGTCTTTTTATTGTTAGTTAATCCCTTTGCCCATGTTTAGTCTATGCATTAGTTTCACTTGTTCCTTCTGTCTCCCTGCCTCCTTGTCTCACCTGTTCCCTCTTCCTTTGATTACCTGCCCTTAGTATATTAGTTAGTCTGGTTCATGTGTTGATTGCTGGTTCCTCGTCTCTCAACTCGGGTCTCTACCCTTGACTGCCATGTGTTCCATGTTCCTGCAGAGCTCGGAGATATAAGTTGTGGACTTTGACTCTGGTTAACTCCTGCAGTGATTTCTGTTACGCTTTGGATACCTCTGAATAAAGCTGAAGATCATTCAACATGCGGCTGCCCAGCTCTTACATGCACTTTGGTCCGACAACAAATATTAATGCGACAGATAGTCCCTTAGAGAGTTCTGGATTTATACACTGAGACCAAAACAGGATCAAAGGTTCTGCTCTAAGCTCCCCATGAATGGCAAAGGTCCTCCTTTTTGATCTCAGGTAGAATAAGGTGACACTACAGAGCTGGTGCACCTTTTCCTACCAAACCTTTCCCTTCCACTCAACCTTCTATGAATAGGCTTGGATACAGCACTCTGTGAACAACCAGCTTCTTTAGCAGTGACCTTTTGTGGCTTCTCCTCCTAGCGGAGGCTGTCCATGACCGTCCTCTGAAAATCTGTCCAGTCAGCAGTCTTCTCCATGATTGTGTGTCCTACTGACCAAGACTGAGAGACCATCTAGAGGTTCAGGGAACCTTTGCAGGGGTTAAGGGCTAATTTGCTGATTAGGGTGACACCAGGAGTTTCCAATAATTAACTTTTTCACAATATACAAATTTTCAGAGGCATTCAGTTTTAGGTTTTTATTGTCTGTTAGCCATAATCATTAAAATTACAAGAAATAAACGCTTCAAATATTTTCCTCTGACTCTTTCTGAAGAACTTTATCTCTTAACATTATAGAGAGATTATAGTTCTGAATTTCCCACTGTGGGACAATAAAGGGTGTTTCTATTCTTCTAAGAGAGGTTTTTTCATTGCTGTGTGAGTATTTCTTTCCATTTTGAGAATATCTGGCACGGACACCAGCTTACAAAGATGCCGTCTGTATTTTCAACATTATTTCCAGACTACAGTGTGTTCCCGGCTGCATTGTGAGAGCATTTTTAGCTTGTGCAAGACTTGGTGTATCAGGTTACTCGTCAAACCGCCTGAGAAGCAAAACATTCCCATACCGAGTCAGGACAGACAACGTTACGTCTCGACAGCTGCTTCTCCTCCCTGGATGGAGACAGTGATGCAAATGTCTGAAAATGTGGTCTCAGAAAACAAATATCTGAAATTATTAGTGACTGGAAAGTTCTTTGCATTCCCAGAGATGTTAAATAAATGGTTTGTGGCTAATTAAGTGGCTTATTGACAATGTTTAGTGGTAGAACTGTATGTTTGCATGATATAGTTTGAGTCCCGGGTCTCTGCCAATGTTATGCTCTGGATGAGATGGTAAAAAGTGCAGTTGGTCTACAGTGCACCAAGTTTGGTGCACTGTAGACCAGCGTTGGGCATGTAAATGATTCAGTTTGAAAAAATATGTAGAAGGTGTTCTGCTCAGAGACACCTTCCACATACAGACACCACAACTAAACTTACAGGCCTACATGCATTTGTGTGGATTGTGTGGAGGAAACCTAACACTGCACATTACCCAGAACACACCATCCCCACAACAAAACATGAAGCTAAATCCAGGAACATGCTGGAAGAAAACCTGTTAGAGGCTGCAGAAGACTGGAGGCTGGGGTGGAGGTTCACCTTCCAGCTGGACAGTCGCCCTGAACATACAGCCTGAGATACAATCGAAGGTTTAGATCAAAGAAGATTAATGGGTCAGAATGACCTAGTCAAAGTCCAAACCTTAATCTGAGTGGCAAGACTTAAAAACTGACATTGGCAGATGTTTTCTACTCCATGTATGTCAAGCTTGGTATGGCGGAGGATCCCAGAATGCTGACGGACAGGAAGCATCGGCGGAGAGTAATATGATTTAATCTTAGAAAAACAAGAAACTCACTCACAAGAGGAGGCAGGAACAAAACACTAAACAGGCAGACCAGACAGGCATAGCATGATCCGTAACTACCGGCTGAAAACAGGGTGATATGATCCGAAATGTTTCCGCGAGGAATCAACAGAACAGAGGGGTATATATGGAGCAAGAACCAGGTGAAACGAGGAGACTGAAAGCTAAGTGCAGGTGAACCGAATAAAGTTAATTGACAGACAGAAGAGAACAAAATGTGGCTGGAGCAAAACAGAGACTCTTGAATACAAACTAATAGAAACACTTCTAGTAAACCATGAAACTAAAGCATAACCAAATCCGAAAACCCTAACTTGACAAAACATGAACTAGAAGACAAAAACTAAAGCATAACCAGGAAAATAATTAACAGAAGCATGATTCAAAACCTATCAAGAATAATAAGAAGAAGAAGAACCCAAAAACACCCACAAATCATGACAATGTAAGCTGTTTAAGTTAAGTTTAATGGAGGCCAAATTGACCCCAAAAAACCTGCAGCCAAAGGTGGTTCTACAAAGTTCTGACTCAGATGGGCTGAATACAAATGCATGCCATACCTTTCTGATTTTTATTCATTAAAAAATAATGTTCCTTCTGCTTCATAATTATGTACCACTTTCTGTTGGTCTGCCACATTAAATCCCAATAAAATACATGGATATTTGTGGTTAGAAGGTGACAGAATGTGAAAAAGTTTAAGGTAGGTGAATGCTTTACAAATACACTGTAAAAACAACTTAAAAAAGATCATGACACAAAACTATAACGTCCTCCTTAAAACATCCCCAAACCTCAGGTATGATTTAATCACAAAGTAAAACAGATTCATGATGTGAACACATCCAGCTAATAGAAAGATCTATAGCTGGTTAATGTTCCAGGCAGCACCATAAAGCACAAGAGTCTGGATATTTACATGACATGTTCATAGTTGTTTGGCAGCAGACAAATCAGAGACAACTCAAGACAATGTCCCTGTCTGTGAGGAATTAACTTATCATTTCGAAAGGGAACAATAACTAACCGAAGGGCAGGTGGAGCAGCAGAAACATGGACATAGACGTGGACATAGCTGAACTCTCCAGATGTCCTCACAAACGCTTTGGAGTATTTGTATCCTGGTAACGACTGAGCTGCTGATGTTTAATCTAGCAGCAGCTTCCAGACTAATATAGGGGACTCTTCCATAGATGCAGTGCAGTGAAAAGTATTTACGCCCCTTTATATTTCATCAGTTTTTGCTTTTTTGTCAGATTTGATTGTTTTAGGTAATCAAAAAAAAAAATTAGATCAAAGATAATCAGAGAAAATATAAAGAACAGTTTTCAAATGATGATTTCATCCATCCATCCATCCATCCATCCATCCATCCATCCATCCATCCATCCATCCATCCATCCTCCATTGCTGGTGGATGGATAGGTAGCGGTCATTGGGTGAGAGGTGGGGTATACCTCAGATAGATTGCCAGACCATCACAGATCCAAACTAACCTGAACCTCAACAGGGGTGAGAAGAACGTACATGTGAAGTAAATATTAAAAGTTCTGTCTAAGTACTTGTCTATGTAATTCCACTTTATGCGAGTGGCTTTGGAAACCTTAGAAAAAATCTAAATTCAGAGACATATTTAAACCTAAAAAAAGTAACGCAATAGTTACTTTCCATTAACTAATTACTTTAATAGTCGAGTAACTCCGTTACTAACTCAGTTAATTTTCAGGAGAAGTAACTAGTAACTATAACTAATTACTTTTTTAAAGTAACTTGTCCAACACGGCTGTTAACATTAGATTCATTAGATCAGGCTGTAGATGTTTGTTGCTCCACAGAATCGAACAATAGGCAACACACAGCAAAGCTTAGAGCCTCTGCCACAGTGTGTGCTGCCATTAGAGTCTGAATCGCCATTGCTAGTTGAACAGTTCGTCCATTTATTTATTTCAGCATCTTACCAGATACACATAAAACATCCAAACCAGGTGATAGCACCTTGCTGCTTCAGCCCCTTCAAGGTGGAACACCTAACCCAACAAGGAAGGGTTCCTCCCAGATATATGACCGCTGATTACCCATGAGTCCTGATCAATTACTTCACCTTCTGCTCCTTCATGTCACTCGATGACACTTAGGAGATCGAACAGTGTTTCTTTTAAGTTTAAGCTGGTTTATTGAAAATAAGGTTTTTTCTGGAACCGGGAAATTGCCAACTGTGAGGAGATGAAGAACAGGTGAGTAATGCTGTTGACAAAATGGATTATTATATAAGTTGTCTTTCTTACTAGGAGTTTGAAGTCAATCGCCAGGGGGAGAAGAGGGATGGAGAGTGCCGACAGAGGTCGACTGGAGGAGTGAGCTTGATCCCGGTAAGTTGAACCACATGATCCTTGGCAGTGAGTTCCAGGAGGTCTTAGTTTGGCTCAGTACTCGACGCGATGGCGAGGAGCTCAGGGTGGAGAGATCTGTGGATGTGTGTGAGCCAGGTAGCCGCCAGCTTGGGTTTAATCCAGAGAAATTGCAGTAGGCTTGGATCTTGGTCTCTGAACGAGGATCACTCTGAGACCAGACAACGGGCAGGAACAATTTCAGCATCAGAACTTGGCCTGTGAATGAGGACACACGAGGTTAGACTTAGTCACGGAAACAAGAAACTTACTCTTGGCGTGAGTTTAGTACCACTAAGGGCAAACACTCCAGCGATGAGATGCTGGAGTGTTTCCTGCTTAACTACACCTTCCGTGATGACAAGATGCCGAACACCCATGATCTCCAGCGCCATCTATAGACCAAGCACAGTAAGCAGCAGGCAGGAAAACAATACAACAACCCTCAGACTCCAACACTTCAATTCTAATGTGTTGAGCTGAACCTGTACAGAGCAAAGTAATGACCAGACTCTGCTGCTGGAGCAACTCCACTGAGTTTAAAAGTAAAATCAAGTTTCTGAGCTGTTGCAAACAGAGGCAAAGACGAAGAGATGAGATGAAAAATGTCCTGGTCACAAATAGGGATGAATTAACAGAAATTAAGACGGAAAGGGTCTGGTTGTCATAAAATACTACCACAGGTACGCGTGGATTCAACACTACACCATGTACTCATCTGCTTGTCTAAATTCATGTCAGGTTAATTTAGTACTGTCATTTTTTCTGTAATTTATTGTGTTTTTTTGGACGGCACCAGGTCGGTACTTGGACTAGTCCAGAGATCTGCAACCTTTACAAACCAGAGACATTTTTGCCTTCAGTCCAGCTCAAAAAAATCTTTTAGACCCGCTAACGTTACAGAACCATTTGAGAAAAGACAACTAATAATTTATGATAAATATCTACTATAGGAAATTTGTTGCCATTTTTAATGAACCACTGTTTTATTTTTCAGTTTCAAAATAAAGAAACCAAAATGACATTTAAAATATGACATGTTTAAGAACTATAGACAAAGTTTTTAAAATTTAGATATTAACAGAAATATATTATTAGTTAGTATATTAAAGCAATACTGGAAAGATTTTGTTTCTTTTGAAAAATGAAATCATCATTTCAGGTTGTCTTTGTCTGATAATATTTGTTCGATCTGCAGGTAGAGCTGCACAGTTTATCAACCCGCAGCCATCAGCCCAGTGCCACTGTTTAAATACTGCAATGTTAAAAGACTTCTGGGATGCAGCATTTGGTAGGAAATGATATTTGAAGTGTCAGACATTCATGATCTGCATGCCTGTTATGTGTTTGGCGGGTTGGACTCCGACTGTCTCTAATGTTCATGTCAAGTAGATCTTTACTGGCTGAGATGCTAACGCTCACAGAGGGTGGTGGGGACATTTATATGATCATTAATGGTAGGTTAATAATAAGCCATGTTTTCATCGCAATGTACAGCAACAGAGTCACTATTTCATACTAACATGCAGCGATATCTGAAGGTGACAAAAAAAGCAAAAAACTGAAAAATTCTCTAAGGGGTAAATACTTTTTCACAGCCATGCATTTATCTGTTATTTTGAAGATATAATGAAGTATAGAAGTGTGTCAGATAGTTCCTTGATGCCACAGATTTACCAAACTTTAGGTCAAGAAAGGAAGCCAGGTTTGGGTCTTCATCAGAACAGGGCCCATGTTCCTCATGGTATTACTGTAAGAAACAGAGTGTTCATGCCCTCTAATGCTGATTTACAAGAAAACCAAGATGGCTTAAAGTTGCAGAGCAACACAGGAGAAGCTAATCCAATAAAAACAAACTACTTAAATTCAGTTTATCCAGTAGGATGAATGCAGAGGAGAAAGATCTGTTGATTAAGAATGTTCTGATTGGTTACTGTCCAATTCGAAGGTTGTGAGTTTGATCCCCAACATTTTTATGTGCCGAGGTGTCTGAGCTGCACACCGAGCTTGTTACTGCCCCCTACAGGCAGACTGATGCATGCAGATGTAATCATAATTTGGGTTTTATTGCTGCAGCCCTGAATGAAACCTGCAAAGCAAACTTTACAAATATGTGCATAGATTTCCTGTTCAAGTCTAAACCAGCTCATCTCACTATAATCTACAACATTCATCTAATTGATACCTGAAGATAATAATAAGTCACTGTTAACACCCCCAGCAGCATTGTGGGAAGTGTGGGTGTGTTTGATCATTCCTAATTGATCCCTCTTTCTGTGACCATATGGAAGCGTGACATTAAACTGGTGGAGTACCTTTTTAAGTGGGTAATTAAAGCGATCCAGGAATACAATCTCGTCCCCGACTCAAATCAGGGATGAAGAAAGATGTAAAAAATTGAGATAATGAGAAAGAGAGATGGAGTGAGGATATGGTGGTGCACAGCTTGCACGTCCTTTTTCCACATTTACTGTTTAGTTGGTGCTCGCTGTATTTGTCTGTGTGCGGTTCTGTCAGCTTTGTCCCTCAAAGAGCTCTTTTTCTCCAGCTTTTTTCTTCTTCGGGAGAGAAAGAGGAGCGAGATGGAGGAGGGGAGGCTGGCGGTGGTGTTGGTGGTGGTGGTGGGGGCTGGAGCCAGCAGTCTGGAACAAGCATGACAGAATTTGAATTATAGAAGCAGCACAGCAGAGAAGAGGGAGCAGGAGGAGGAGGGCTGGGCTGATGCTGTTCAGAGAGAGGGAGAGAGAGAGAGAGAGAGAGTGTGTGTGTGTGTGTGTGTGTGTGGCAGAGAGCAGAGAGGAAGAAAAGACGGAGAATCATTTTCAGCAGCAGAGGCTGTTATTTTGAAGGTATTGTTGAGAAGCTGTGTTTCAAAGCTAATTTTTCATTTAGATGCAGCTGCTTCTCATCCTGATATAATGAAGTAAAAAATGTTAGACCTGGATGTCCTCAGTATGAGGCAGAAAACAGTTCAAAACAAAAAAAAAAGTGTGTACACAGTCATGGGGGAAAGAAAGTACACCCTCGTTCAAGGTTTTATCAGGAAATAATACAAAAATAATGTTTTAACAGGTTCTAAAATGATTTAAACCTAACCTAAAGTGCACAAAAACACACAAACAACTCAACACTCTAAATTAGAAAAAAACTAAGTACACCCTTGTAGCCAGTTGCTGCGGATCAAATGCACTGATTAACTGATCATCATCAATGTGAGCAGCTCTATAAAAGCCGGACTTCAGGCAGTTTGTTGCCCTGGAGCATTCACGTATGGAGTTACCACAATGCCAAGATGGAAATACATCAGCAATGACCTTACAGATGCAACTGTTGGGGCCATAAGGGCATTTCCAAACTGTCTGAGGTCCATTGTTCTACAGAAAGAAAGATTATTCATAATAGCGACAGGAACTCCGGCTCTTTTTAGGGAACTGGTTCTTATGGCTCAATGACCTTTCAGCTTTTTAATACCCGTCTTCCGAAATATCGATGTTAATGTGGACAGGATCTAAACCTTACAGTCTGTTGTTCTAATATTTCATTCATTATACCAAAGTTCATCCTTACAACAAACAAACTTCTGTCTTTTGCACGTCACTCAGACACGTCCTAGAAGGTGTTAGTCTACAGAACGGTGCTCCTATGTATGACTAAAGTGCTCAAAGTAAGCTTATTTGGGTTTATCTCTGTGTTTTAATTTACATTTGTCCTGCAGTAGGGTTCACTTGTATTTCTGTGGCAGCAGAAACCCCCTGAACCATATGTAGAGAACCCTGCCAAGGTTAGACGATAATTTGGGAACGAAAAACGATCGGAAGGATTAGGATTAACTACTTCTGAAGCAAGCTGGGTGACTACTCATTTGGCTCACTGGACCTTCAACAGAACCAAGTTATTTTAGGACATCCAAGAGAAATTGGTGGAAGTGTTGTGTTAGAAATTTAAAGGTTACCCCAATTTTGTTTTTAGGAAAATATTTTAACCAATTCCTTGTATTGAAGGTCCAAGGAGAAAACCAGAGGTTTGTGCTTCGAGTAGCAAATCGGATCAGAACATACAGGCTGTGAATGTTTTAGCAGGGATAAAAATGTATTCAGCTGAGTGTTAACTGAGAAGAACGTTTCATAAATGTCAAATTTTGACAAATGTTTTCAGTGTGATCCATTCTTGTCTTTTCCATGCTTAGAGTTGATCCCAGTTTGAAACGGACCACTGGTTCTCAGTGGGTTCAGATCTGGAGAGTTTCCTGCTCACAGGTCCAACATGTCTGGATTCTGATCTCTGATCCACTTTATCACATCAGTCTTGTGACTCGGTGCTCCATCATGCTGGAAAATCCACCGGTCATCCAACTGTTCATGGATTGTTGGAAGAAGTTCCTCTTGGAGGACGTTTTGATTCAACTCTTTCATGGCAATGCTCTTGGGCAGCAGGAGGAGGAAGCCAACTCCCTATAAGAAACAACCCCACACATGGATTGCATCAGGTTCTTCACTGTTGGTACCATGCAAGACCCATGGTAGCTCTCAGATTTTCTTCTCCAGATGTCCCAAACAATCAGAAGGAGGACTCATCAGTGGAAATATTGCTGCTCTAGTTTTCTGCTGTCCATCATTTTTCTCTCCTCAGTGTCAGTGTGTCTTTGATGGGTTTTTTTTTTTTTTTAGAAAGAAGGGACCTTTATCTGCTTCTGCAAAGGTCCTCACCTCACTTTGCATGTAGAGGCTCTCACAACTACCTTATACCAACACTGAGCAAGCTCTGCAATGGTGGCATCATACTAATTTAACACATTTCTCTTACTGAGACCGGTGTAGCATGAATGCATCCTGCAAAGTAGAAGGAGGTTGGTTATAAAGGGGCTGGAAGGTTGGAAGGACTTTAAACTGAAAGCACTAAAGGATGGGATCAGTGAAGGTTCTGAACTACTTAAGGCCCGAGGGATTGATCTCTGGTGCTGGTGGAGGTGAGAAGATGATCCAGCCATTTAGAGAACAAGGTCTGAACTAAACACAGAACCAAAAAGACTGGTAAAAACTCTGAATCCCAGAATGCACAGTGTAAACCAATTCTAAAGCTACCAGGAAGGGCAGTCACAGCTGTTTCCCGGAGCATGTCATAGCCTGCAGCTGAGTTTGATTGCTCTTTGAGTCAATAAACGTTTTCGCCACCATCTTGGTGGTCCATCACTGCAGGCAATCAGTCACTATGAGGGCTATTTAACACGACATTAAGTGGAAATAGAGTCATTGGTTCTTCCGAGACCAAGACCGCCACCTCCAAGGCCAAGATCAAGACCGGACCTTCCAAGACCGAGCTCGAATCTTTAGAATTAGACTAATATTTTGGGACATTGCCTTTTTTTTGCTGTTTAAATCTACACCACAAAATGCAGAAACTAATGAAAAATGTTTAACTAATCAACCAAAACAACTTCTTGATATTAAACTAATAATCTTCATGAAAAACTAATATATAAGTTCTGAACTGAATTCATCAGCTTGTGTTGCACAGTAGTTGTAAAAAATAAAAACTTTGTAGGTTTCCAAAAGGTTTTGTTAAAAATGTGTAAGACTTACTGTGATGAGAGCGAGGTTGCAAAATAAAATTTGTTTTTACTTCTCGTCACAATAGAAATAAAAAGACAAAGAGATTTTTGTCAACTAATGTATTTATCTGTGTTTTGTCATGTTCATTTAAATGGACACCAGACCTAAATAAGCATAAAATGTCATGAAGCTCGAGGTAAGAAGAAGACCATGTTTTTAATGACGTGGTCATCTGGTATGGCCAGAACATCTAGAACTTGACACACACATGTACTAGAGGAACAAACCGTGCTATCAAACCGTTATTGATTTCTAATTCAGTAAATGGTTTTTGAAACATTACTTTATGAAAATAGTGTTTTTGTTTCCTTCTCTTCTGCATTGTGGACTGGTTGTTTGAACACCTGTTGTCCTCGGTCAGCTTTTAAAGCTAATTAGACTTCATTCCCAATTCCTCAAAACAAACCCAGACATATTCATACTGAACCATGACATGAGTATGTTTAGTTTAATTTAGTTTTATTATTTTTTCCTGTACTTTCTTTGTTGTTCTTTTTCTTTTAATTTTTAATGGCAGTTCAGTTGAATGTTTCTTGCCCAGTTAAAGAGTTTGTTGACTGAAGTATTATATTTGGAAGTATTCTGTTCATAAATGTGTGTATTTTAGAGAGAAGATGTTTATTCTGTATGTGTGTTCAGGGCTGTTTGAGAACACCAGAGCATGAATTCACTCCTTCATCTATTGTTGTATAACACCACACCTCAGCAGGCAGGTATTCATAGAGCAACAACTGACAGACTGAGAGCTGATTGGCTGTTGATTCCTGATAGTAAGGTAGTGCCCTGACTTGGTAATATTGATACAAAATTCCTAACTTTATTAATAATTGCCTTTTGCGCTTATTAATAGTTATTCATAGCCAAATCAAACCTGTTGCTCAACATGTGTGGCTGAACTCTGGACGTCCTGGAGTTTGTCCAGGAGTTTGGAGGCTGAACCATGGAGGAAACTGTCAAGCCATGAATCATGGTTTCAGAGCCAGAGAAGGAAAGTGGATCACAAAGGCAGGCAATGTTTTTGAGATTAAAAAAGGCACTTCTGATGGTTGCTGATGTGGTTCAGGATTGTGATGACTGTTGAAAATGACTCTAAGAACTCTAAAGGGGTTAGTTTGGAGTGGTTGAAAGTGAGCCAGAAGTTGTGAAAACTTTCAGTGACAGATTCAGGTTGATATTAGTTCAGCTGAAGAAAATTGGTGGGCTTCTTTATTTTCTTCTGTGAGTGGTGCAGGTTACTTTTTTGGCGGAGCTGTAGATCTGAATGTTCTTTGCATAGCGATGAAGGTGGAGTCTGTGTCAAATAATGCCAACAAGGAGAAGAGATTCAAACAAAGAAGAACAAATACAGAACCTTGGGGAATGCCATGGCTGTCCCATATGGCCCTGGGAGGTGGAATTTGTTTTACGTAAATTAACGTTTGACTTTTAGAGACACACTCCTCAAGAAGAGAAGGTCCTAGCATTTGCTGGAACTTCCAGAACATCTCCTCATTTTCTGTAATCAGCAAGCTAGCTGGACTGAAAGAGAGGTTTTGTCAGTCCACATACCTGTGTGCAGGTTTTTGTGTGGTGTTTCTCATTCTCTCCACCAGGTTGCAGCTGCACAGCTGTTAGCCCAGAGGTCTCCCTGGATCTCACGAACCAATTTGCAGAATTTCTCCATGCTCTGCATGTCCACCCTCCAAACAACACTCACCTTCTGGAGAAATCCGCCCATGTGCCACACCAACCTGCCAACCTCAGTCTCCGTGGCTTGCTCACTTTCCACTGGACTCAACACCTCCATCAAGTAAGCCTCGTCTCTCCTTTCACATCATTCAAAGCACTGGCTTGTTATTAATACTCCTCTCTGTGAGCCGATCCCAGAAATCAGACATCTACGGAGTGCCGTCACTGCCAGAAAACTCTTTCAATAAATCTGTTTAAATGATTCTTACCTGTGATTTGTTCTGCTCTAGAGTGTCCTGGTTCTGAAAATAAGATGCATATAAAATGGACTCTTACAGGTTCACCTGGGCCGGTGGTAGGACTGTAGCTTTCTGCAGATGACGTGGTTCTGTTTGTCTCTTCTGTTGGGACCCCAGCCATGAGTTACAACATTAAAGGCCAGTAAAAACTTTTCTGGAACTTTCAAAATAAATCGCATTAACCTACTTCCAGCACAGCCAGGAACAAGAGGAGTAACGGCGGACTTCCCGTGACGTCACTGAATAAAAACGTTGTGTCCCAACAAATTGACCTCTTCCACGCAGGTCCCCAGTGGAACTGGAAGGAGAGACAGCGCGCTAATGTCTCTTTGCTGGCAAACAGACGTAAACTCTTCAAACTGGATCCAAGAGTGTCATACGATCACGTGATCATATGCACTAAGTTAAGTAGGAATGAATTGCTGTTTGTGTATCCGGTATTCATTCATGAACGGGGTAATTAAGGTACAAGCGTGGCTTGACTTTTCTCTCTGAGGTCTACAGAAGCAAATTGTGTTCCAAAGAGTTCCCGGCAGAGACCCTGTCTCTACAATGCCAAGTGAAGCAGTTTTCCTGGTCTGAAGGTGTCAGAGTCTGGATTCTGTCTGTAGCTGTTACTAACTATTTTCAGCCACTAGGTGTCGCCTGAGACCATTCTCGGAGGGTAACAGGTGCGGCGGATTAAGATGATCACTTGGGGAGGTATAAAGAGGATGGATTGCCAGTACATCGTTGCCTGAGTGTTTGCCTATGCGGTATTTCAACCTGGCCAGAATTATCTTGTCTGTTACAAGTTACCTGTCCTTGTGAAGTAACTCTTGTCTTTGTTTAGAGCCTTGATTCCGCCTCGCTTCCTGGAGAACTGGAGATCATACCCAACCAAAACAAAGAAGAACCTGGACTACTTACCAGCTGGCAATCCATCTGAGCCCCGCCGAGCCAAACCTGTCCGCCCTTCGACGGTCTTCCAGTCTCCAGCCTTCGAAACCCTGGTGGCCTAGAACGCAGCTATCCGCAGGTCTGGACTCACCTCTCTCTCCCTGGTGGATCAGAACCCAGCTAGGTCCGTACTACAGCCTGTTAATTTCCAATTATCCTGCAAGACCATTTCTTACCATCCCTCTCTGTTGCAGTTTCCAGGCCGAAGCAGCAGCTGTCGTTTCCAACTCCAGTCTGTTAATAAACTTCCTAAACGGTTCTCTGTTCTCTGGGTGCTTCTGTTTATGTGGGTCAGATCGGCCTTTAACACTGACAGAAGGAAGGACAACGGGACCACAATACAAAGCTGCTCTGCATGCAGTTCTAAACCTTTAATAACTAATTAAACACCATTTATCCAGAAAGATTTGGTTCTTATTCAAAGTAATATTTCCTTTAAATATTTTAATATTTCTTTGAATATTAAAAAATAAAGGCAGCTAATTAAACACCGTTGAGAATTGGTCATCCAGAATGTTGTTTTTATTCAGCAAATCATTCTTTAAAATACTTTTATAAAATATCTTATCAGATCTTGCATTGTGAATGGTTGTCCAAACGTTTGCTGATTATTTCCTAAGTTGGTTCCAAGACTAACTTAACTTCATTTCCAGGTTCTTCAAGATAATCCTTGGTTCTCAAACATAAACATTGCATGGTAATGTTGCATCACTCTTTCAGTCATGGTTTTCAATCATCTTTAATCAACTTGTTTATATTGTACATAGTCCAT
>JAHUTJ010034487.1:0-17108 GCA_036250325.1 Characodon lateralis
GACGTCTCTGAATTCCTCCGGTCCTTGGTCCCCAGAAGCGATCACACACTCTATCTAACACTGACTCTTAAAGGAACGACTCTCAAACAGTTTCTAACTTTCAGCTCCTTTAATCGAAATTAGGCAGAGGAATGATTACAGAGATCAGAGCTGAGTGTCCCGTCTCGGACCGTCGCCGTTTGTGAAAGAATGACGAAAGAGCCTTGAAAGAAGGTCACATGTAGTTTTATATCTGGCACTCCAATGCAATGGATGTGCCCTCCCTCAGTGATTATCAGTAGACTATGTGTCACCATTGTGGTGTTTATCTGGTAGATTGTGTAGTAGCGGGTGTCCATCCTTAATCTAAGTGTGTTGTAGCTTTCTAATCAAACCAGATACCGGGTGCTCCGCTATCAAACCCAGTGTCCCAGCCTCAGGTCATTCATGACAACCCTTGGGCCATTTATCCTTGTAATGTGTGTCGATGAGCATTCTTATCCTATTCTAACAAAAAGGAAACATTAGAACTTATGCTTTATATCACTATGGTATAAATGGGAAAAACAGCTATGAGTAATAATAATAAAGGTTATTCCTAACATAATGTATTTGGTGTTTTCTTGTTCAGCTAGGTGAATGCCATTATAAAGCCCTGTTTTTATTTTTGAGAATGTTTTGCCCTCAAACATTGACAGAAACACTTTCAAGAATCCAAAATCATTGTTGTCGTAAGCCTCTTTTAAATTCTGATTATAGTAGTTTCTGATTTGCAAATATCTATAAAAGTCTTCTTTTTTCAGATCATATTTTTTTCTCAGAACTTCGAAGCTCTGGAATGTCCCTTTATAAATAATTATGGAATAAGTGATCAACTTCTTTGAGACCAGTTTCTTAAATCCTGCATCTTTTATATTACGTGCAAAATCTGAGTCAAAGGCATAACATCTAAAAACCTTTTGAGGTGTATCCAATTTATATAGTTTAATGGTCTTCTGCCAAGATTTTTGCAGGACTTCTAGCATTAGGTAATCTGAGATGGGCAATAAAACCTGTAATTCTTTATCTGATAGAATGGCTATTATTGGGATATCTTGTACATTAGTGCCCTCTATATCTTTCCATCCTACCGATTATGTTGGTGAGCAAAGACAATATTACTACGCGGCCCAGCTGGTCTAAGCTGGGCCGCGTAGTAATATTCTCAGAAGCATGGAAGGCCCATTTCTCCTTTCTCTTTGCTTAACTGTAGAGTTTTGTATCTAACTCTAGGCTTTTTCCCTTGCCACAAAAACCTATTTTACTCTATCCAGTCTGCAAAATACTTTGTTGGTACTTTAACTGGTGGACATTGGAATAAGTATAGTAAGTGGGGGAGGATATTCATTTTGAATTGACGTAATCCTGAAACTCATTCCACCTCTGTAAGCCTGAATTTATACCTAAATTTAGGGGACCATAATTGCGGTCGAATATCTTAATTTTTTTGGTATATGAATTCCCAAATATTTGATGTGATCAGCG
This sequence comes from Characodon lateralis, assembly GCA_036250325.1. Lineage (NCBI taxonomy): Eukaryota > Metazoa > Chordata > Actinopteri > Cyprinodontiformes > Goodeidae > Characodon > Characodon lateralis. The sequence continues at coordinate 1,504 of JAHUTJ010034487.1, forward strand.
TTCCAATTTCATTTATACGTAGTCTTTACTTCTAGAGGAGGATTATAGTTGATTGCTAGCACCTGGGTTTTATTAATATTAACTTTGTAACCTGAAAGTGGACCAAAGTCACTCAGCATGTCCATTAATTTCGGTAATGTTTGTGTAGGTTGGGTTAATGATACAAGTAAATCATCTGCAAAGGGCCAGCTTCTGTTCCATAGAGGGGACAGTCACCCCTGTTATCTCAGGATTTTCTCGTATCAATTGACTAAGAGGTTCTATAAATAAGGCGAAGAGGAGTGGCGATGCACAACATCCCTGTCTTGTTCCTTTTCCCAGTTAAACTGGCTTAGTAAGGTCACCATTGATTCTAATTCTGGTTGTTGGTTTGTTGCAAAGTGCTGCAATCATTTCAATTATGTTAGTGTGAAATCCAAACTTTACCAAAACTTTAGACACAAAAGACCATCGTACCGAGTCAAAAGCTTTTTCTGTATCTTAACTGACTAGAAGCAGGTCTTGTTTTTCTTTTTTGGCTTGTCCCACAATCTGGAATATCCTCCTGATATTGTCCTGAGTTTGCCTTTGTTTTATGAAACCTGACTGGTCTTTGTGTATTAGCCCTGGTAAGATGTTTTCCAATCCCCTTGATAAAAATACTGGTAAATAGTTTATAGTCTATATTTAATACGCTTATCGGTAAGTAGTTACCACACTCTGTTCGATCTGTCCCCTCCTTTGGAATAATAGAAATCAACGCCTCTCTCCACGAAGGGGGAATTATTCTTTTTTCCAGCACACAATTGAATGTTTTCAGTAGTGTAGGACCTAATTGTTCTTTCATTAATTTGTACCATTCTGAGGGAAAGCTGTCGGCACCTGGTACTTTCCCTCCTTTTAACCTTCCAATTGCCGTATATAATTCCTCTTTTGTTGTTTCAGAAATCAGATCCTCATTCGGATCTACGGTGACCTCTGGCAGATGTATTGTCGATACGAACAAATCTATTTCTTGGTCGTTATTCAACTTTGTTTGTGCATACGGTTCTTTGTAGCAGTCTTCAAAGCATTTTTGAATTTTCCCTAAGTCTGTTTCTATTACTTTTGTTGAGGGGTTTCGTATTTAATGTATTAACCTTCTGCCAGTTGCTTTCTCAAACTGTACGACAAACGTTTCAGTGATTTTGCCCCTGCCTCGTAATATTGTTGATTTGTAAATAAATGTTGTTTTATTTTGTAATTATACAGTATTGATTTGGTCTATTTCTTTTTTTAGGGTTGCAATCCTAGCTTTTGTGCAGTCTGTAAGGGTCTTTGAGTCCTCCCTTTCCAATGTCATCAATTCCCCCTCTAATGTGCTCAGTTTTTGTTGTCGCATTCTTTTTTCATGGTTAGAGATCGATATAATTTTACCTCTAATCACCGCCTTTAAAGCATCCCATAGCATTACCGGATTTACCTCCTCATTATCATTATTTTCCAAATAGCATTTAATATCTCTTTTCAGTTTTTCTTTAATAATTAGATTATTAAGGATATTTGTGTTAAGCCTCCAACAACTGGATTTAATTTTGCTGTCCAAATGGACTATTATAGAGACAGGATTATTGTCTGAAATAGTACACAGGCCTATATTACATTCATTCAACTTGTGTAGGTCGTTCTTAAACATAAAGAAGTAATCGATTCGTGAACAAAGTTTATGTGCATATGAATGAGTGTAAGATTGACCTGAAGGGTTTTACTTCCCTCCACACATCTACTATTCCCAGTTCGTTCATTAAAATGTTGAGTTTTCTGTGAATACTTAGAACTTTAGTTTGTTATTGGTGTAGTCCAGCCTGGGGTTCAAACAAATATTGAAATCCCCACCACAGATTGTGGTGCCCTGGCTTTTTTGTTGCCAATATCTCGAGTACATATTTATAAAAGAACCAGTCACTATCAGAAGGGATGTACACACAAGACTCGTCAACTTATCCTCCAGTCTGCCTATAATCATGACGTATCTGCTTTCCTTGTCTTTGTATTCGCATTTATGGTCATAATTAATGGACCTGGAAATGAGTATTGCCACTCCTCTCCGCCTTCCTGAGTTATGGGAAGAGAAGTAGACATGTTTAAATCCAGTTCTATTAAGTTTACTGTGCTCCAAATCATCCAAATGGGTTTCCTGAAGGAATGCTATCTGGGCTTTTTCTTTTTTTTTACTTGGATAAAATTGGACCCCTCTTAATTTGTTCAAGTACTCCATTTATATTGAATGATACTATTTTAATGGATGTCATCTAGTTCCTTCTTTCTTTAATACCTTTATAAATTCAGGCAAGCGTCCACATCTCCAAAAGAACAAACAGGGATGAACAAATGAACATGAAACACACACCAGAATGCTAAACTTCAAAACTAACAATAAATGTCCAAAATGACTTCCTATGTACGGGTCCAAAGAGAAAGACCCTGGTGGGCCTCGGTGGGAGGCCCTAAGGGGAGAAAAAATAAAAAATAGAAAACCAAAACCCTCCATCCAGAGAATATCGGAGGGGCCCTTATCTTTGCGGTCAGCATTGCGGAATAACATCCGACAAGAACCAAAAAAAAAACAAAAACAGAGCTCTATCAGTCATTGTTACTATAATGATCATAACCAGCAAGTAAATAAATATGAGCAAACCTAAGTGGATAAGAATGGATGGGAGACAGATCAAATGGCTGAAAAGCAATATTTACAGTGCATCCTCCCACGTGTACAACCTTACATGCCCCTTCACATTCGCTGCATGTCCTGCTTGACCGAGCAAAAAAATAACATAAAATGTCTCACAGCAAGAAAAAATGGATATTACTTAACCCATTAATTTTCTGAGGATGCTGGGGAAGATCTTCTGAAGGCTCGTAGGTTTTCTTTATAGCCTATGACCGTTCCTGACCTGGGTAGATTTTTTTTCCTTGCGGATCTCTTATTTATGAGCTGCTGTATCTGTTCCATCATCGTCTCAGGACTCTTGATTACCTTCACCTTAAAGCCCCTGCTGCTCAGTTCTTCGGATGCTTCCTCGACAGAGTCCTATGTTTTGGGTCCATCTTTATGTTTAACCCGCAACCTGGCTGGGAAAAGTATCTGGAATTGGATTTGGTTATCTCTCAAAACTCGCCTGATATCTGCGTATTCTCTTCGTTTGTTGATGAGCTGTGGGTAATTGTGGTCCAGACTTATCTTGTGGTCTTTCCAGGTAAAACACTGCACGTCAGACTTTATTGATTATAGCCTCCTTTACTTTTGAAGCTTTGAAACTTGACGATTATAGCATGTGGTGAGACCTCGGCGGGGGATTTCGGCCCCGCAGAGCGGTGCGCTCTTTCAGTTTGCAGATCAGCCTCACCTTCAGTGAAGCTTAGGCCATGGCGGAGCAGTCCTTCAATGAATGTAATTGTTGGAGAATCCTTCTCTGCCTCCTCGGGTACGCTGTAAATTCGCACAGTCTAAGGTCTCGACCGACTTTCCAAGTCGATCAGCCCCTCCTCAAAGCTGCGGTGTTACTTTAACATCTCTGAAAGGACTTCCTAGACATTCTGGATCTTTGCTTCGGCCTTTTCGATCCTCCTTTCTCCTTCAACCATCCTTGTATTTATCTTTGCTAATCCCTCCTTAATAGCCTCTAGCTGACTATTATTTTCTTGGCAGAAACCTCTTATTTATTGAAGTATTACGTCCAAGTCAGACATTTCTCCACATAAGGCTTACGACTGCTCCTCGGTAGCTCCAGCTGTTAGCCGGGACGCTCAAGTTGTTGCGCACTTCAATAACATAACTCTACAAATCAATAAAGGTGCGACTCCCTTGCTTTATAAACTTAGAAGAGTCACTAACATCTCGTTTAGTATGGGAGTATTTTTCCACTTCTCAGGTTCTGTCGGGAGCTCTTCACCTACGCCGCCATCTTAGTGGTGGTCCAACCGGAAGCCCTATCTTTGCCTTCGTTTGCGCTATAGTTTACATTAGAAACAACAGAACTGACTAGAATAAATTTTGCCATTTTCATTACAATAAAAGGACAGCAATTAATAACACAGAGGCTAAAAAAAATATGTAAAAGTACTCAATCAAGCAGGTACATCCTTTTCTTGCAAAAATAACCCCACTCCTGGCGGGAAGAAGGCATATTTATCATATCTAATAACCGAGCAGCGTAGCTTTCATCCTCTCACTGCTGTGGACTGATGGTATAATGAGCTAAAAATAAATTAAAACTGCGAAAATGCTCCATAATGAGGCACAATTGAAGCTCAGGCTGAATATGTCGTTTAATATTTAACAAAGGTCTACAGGTGGGAGTTCAAAATACCTGTCTTTCTCTGCTTTATTATGGGAAATTATTGAGGTGAATCAAACAGAATATTTCCCGAACACTTCTCAAACTTGTGAAATCTGTACAGAAACAGATATTAAATTACAATAAATACCAAAGAACCTGTGTGTTGAATAGAATGTGGTTAATAGAAACAAGGCAAAAATCTACAGAGGCAACCATGGCTTTAATAGTCTGTGTAGGAGGGTTGCAATACAATCATCGCCTCTATGTAGATGAGCTCTTAACAATAACTGCAGGCACCTTTTAAAAGTTGAACATGTAATATTTATGGCTACCATGGTTTCATGTTAGCAATTTTATTTTCTTCCCCCTTTTTAATGTTATCCACCATTTGAGTGGCAACTATTTGATTAAATTGTTTGATGATTTAAAAATCTTTTGATTATTAACTGTAAGTGAAAAGACTTAAAGGTAGAATAAAAATCAATAAACTATATTTTATGGTCATTTTCTAATTCTTAAATCCAATCAGATTATAAATAACTTAAAAATGTTTTAGATTGTAATGTCCTAGTTCATTTGTCATTTATAATTTTCCTACAACAATTTAGCTAGTTAGTTAAAAGTCTCAAATGGCATTTAAATACAGAGATCGGATTCAAAATCAGTTTATTGTTGTGAAACATATTTAAGTTGCTTGTCAGCAGCTAGCTGCAAGCTACAGAACCAGCATGCTGCTAGCTAGAATTGTATGGATAAATCTTTGGCCAAATTGCCAAAGTGTAAGAAAGATGCTAACTACGAAGCTTTTGTTTATAACTAATTATCATTCATACAGTTTATGTCGATAAAAAGTCAGCAAACAAATTTGATAATGTAGATGCTAATGCTAATATAGCTTAAAGTTAGCTAAATGTACTTGCTAGCTAAATATCTTTACTTTATAGCATTACTTAAACTGAAATTAAAACAGTAAATGAAGTCGCAAGCTAAATGTTAGCAAAGCAACTAAATTTAAATATTTGTAAAGCAAATGTTATTCTTGGTATTTATGCTATTTAAACCACATTCTAAGATAACAGGAAATGTATTATCATATATTTTAGTTGAGAAATAAACAAGGTTAAAACACTGGTGGTACAGTTGCTCATTTGCCATTATCTGATTGCTAACTAGCTGCAAAACCATTGCCTTGAAACATTTATGGCTGTCATTTAATCAGAAAATGTCATAACATGGACGAAATACAGAAATTTCATTTATTATTGTACATATTCAATTCCAAGTTTATGATGATGTACTCAAACTAATTATATATTGTTAATGCTAATAGTAAGCTTAAACTACAAGTTTGCAAATACATTTGCTGTCCCTCAACTAAAACACAAGGACAAAATCAGATTAGCTTCAGTTTTTAAAAGCTATATTTTTACAAACCTGTAGGTTGTTAAGGTCACACATTAACTTTATGAGCTGTGATACATTTCTGCTGACCCTTTTTGCATCTTTTTGTAAACCTTGCTTACATATACAATAAAAAAAACTTTTTTGGCACATTTTGTAATTTTACAGATGATACAGATACTTATCTGATATTTCTAAAACAAGCTGTCAGAGGTTGAAAACACAGAAAACCCAATACCTAACCGGGGACAGTTGCATAACGGGAAAGCTGCAAATTTTCAATTAGCTGCATGCTAATAAACTACTTACACTTGCACAGATGCATGTTAGGCTGTTTGAAAGTTTCGTCAGAATATGTATAAAAAAAAAAAAAAAAGTGGAAAAAATTTACCAACAAAAACACCTTAAAAATTCATATTCACTTCAGAAAAAAATGATTTTTCTACAATCATTAAGGTGAGCTGTATAAAGAGGAAGGAGGACAACTATGAATCCCCAGATTTAGACCAATTCTGATCATTTTTTTCTGGCCTTTTGTTACCGAGAAATGTTTGGGTGTGGTTTTTGGCAAATCACGTCACCTTTTACAACTCAGAACTCATTTTGCTTTTCTATTTGATAAATATAGATTATTAAACCCATTTAGAGTTGGAGAGGTATAGATACATCCACTAACTGCATTAGAGAGACAAACGTCATCATTGTCATGCATGGCCATAACTGCATTCAGTAAACCTTTAACTGAGTTTTATTTTTAAAATTCATTGTTTTATATGTTTCATGCTTGCCACAGGATAAGCTGAATGCCTTGAGTGTGGCAGAACTCCATGAAGCCTTGTCTCTGGATGCCGTGACCGATGATAGGAAGCTGTTCCTCCTCGCTGCCCAGCTGGACTCTGAGGAAGCCAAGAAGAAGTCCTGCCAGGGTTTGGACACCGTCCAGGACCTCATTCTACAGCTCGTCTGATCTCACATCCCTCTGCAGAGCACAACTGGAGGACATAGATGAACGGGACCAAAAATAGAGCTATGGTTCTCTTCTTTCTTATTTTTGTCGGTGCTCTGGGCTTGTTTCAGACAGCAGAGGTGGTGATGAATGCAGGAATGCTCAAAATACACCAAAATCTACTGCCATGGAGCCATCATACTAACAGGAGAAGAGGAGGAACAAAATGTGGAACAGCAGGATGAAGCTTTGATACAATCAGGTCAAACTTTTCCCAGGTTTACTTAAGCAAGTCATTTTTAACGGAGCACATTGTAATCGATTCATTTGAAGATGCGCACACAACTTTTCAGCTGGTTTCTTCTTTTATTTTAGTTGATGTTTTTATGCTTTTATGCACATTGAGATTGAAGTTAGCAGTCTCCAAGCTCATCAGTTTGGCCTTTCTAAATTAACAAAATGACACAAAATAGTTCTCTAGGATTTCTGTATTGAAGTTGTATTTATGGAGATTAAACACAGAACCTTATAACATTGCTTGTTTGCCATTTTATACCACAGTCTTGCATTGGCTGTAAAAACAGTTTAGTGTACTTAAGAGGAAACTGTTTAGGCCAACACAGTCTCCACAGCAACAGAGAAAAGTATCCTTTTCCCTGAAGCTGCAAGAACAAAGTTCTTTCTTTCGGACCAGGACATTTCATACTTCACAAAAACTCAAGTGCAGAACTCCTGTTAAGTCGTCATATAGGTCTTGCATAAAGCAAACAAGGTCAAAATGTGTTGATCAATAGTTTCTGACAACCCACTTTAACACATTTGGAACGTTTACATGACAGACCAGGTAAAAATACATCAGCCACTTTGATTTAATATAGAATATTAAATATACACTACAGTATGTGGGATGTAACTAAACAGTCAGATTCTAGGTTTTAAAGTCAAAAATTTTGTTTTTATAATTTTACTGCATTTATATATGTACTAACAGACAGGTATTTGACATCACTTATGTTTGTACAACACAAGTAACTAAATCCAAATAATATTTAACAATTTAGTATACATTTCTTCCCACTAAACTATATTTAAGAAAATATTTTCATAATTAAACTTTTTTTGCAACAAATTGTTGAGCGTTATTCCTTTCATACCAGATACAGTACAACTAATTATTGAGGTTGAATTATAGACTAGGTAAGATGGTGGTGTAACTTTAATCTGACATCTTAAACTTAATTTGTAGCTAGAAAGAGTGTTTTAGACACAGGTTTGCCTTTTTCCTTGCATCTTTTCATCCTTAATGTTGTGCTGGTTACATGTTTCTGTCTAAATAAATTTGACTGTATCTGACAATATAAAATTGAACTTGAATAAACATGGAAATCTTTTCTGCATATGGAGGATTGCTGTTAAAAAGATCTGTTAAAACCTATACACTTTAATTCAACACTAATTTTGATTAACCTTTACATACTATAATATACATGTTAAATAAAAGTGCAAACTTTCACTAAAAACAAAGAGCTGCAACATCTAATATAAGCTAACAGTATTTAACCTATAACAAACACTATTTAGGATTTGTAAATTTAACATATTTCTGCGTTAGTTATTTATGTAACATTTCTTTATAGAAAAACTTAAAAAATGTATTTAAAGAAACATTCATAAGCTAACAGTGTTTTAGGCTAAAATAGGTTAATCTTTGCTAAATCTGAAATGATATGCCATTAAACAAAAAACATTTAAAAAAAATAAACTTTATAATGTATACAAAAAATGTAATAAATGTTCTTAAACTCTAACCTTTCTTTTAAAAATAAAATTCATTTAAAAGTGACGATAATGGCATTTAGCCTGGACTAGCTTACTTTAAATTTTAAAATTTGTGAAACAAAATGAGAGCCCCTTAAACATAAGACGTGAATTATTTAAAACCAGTTTCATAGAAAATATATACGTTTAATACATTTAAATCAACTCTTATTAAAGACTAATGGTATATATTTATTTTAGTGGCATAAAAAATGTATAAACCAATAGTAAATTTTACTTAAATGTACATCAGCACCAACCTTGACTGAAAACAAGGTCTCGTCTCAATAAGAAAAAGCTCAATGATATTGTTTCAAGAGGAAAAAACAAGTTTTAAAAGCCCCAAAAATGAATAAGAGGGTTTCAGATGCATTAAATTGTCAAATTGTCCTTAAAACATATGAACAAATAAGAAAAATCTGTTAATTTAACAAATATTAGAGTTAATTTCCACACGATTAGAGCAGGACTGAGGAAATGATCCAAGATCCAAGTGACAAAAATCAACTCATATACACACATTTTTAAATTTTGTATTTACCTTTTACTGAAGTAGGGAATTTGTCTTCCGACAAGGAAATCCTGGACACATGATCATTCATTTCCCTTCATTTTTGTTGCTGTAATTCATTTATAAATGCAGAAAAAAAAACAAAAAAAAAAACTTGATGCTTTGATGAGATCCTTGGTGAACATTTTTATTTTTGCATAAATCATTGGTTTTCAAACGTTTCAGCTTCTGAACAACAGTAATAACAATGGTGGAGACATCCAACCGACTACTGGCCATTATTTTAAATAAGGGCATAATAAAACCTAAAAAACTAAAGCCTAGACCTTCACACTATGTTTTACATTTATGTCATTCAAATGGTTTTACCTCGTCACAATTATGGCTCAAATGTGCTGTTGGCAATTTATTATCTTAATTTGGTTTCTTAAAATCATAGATTACCATCTTGGTGTTTTAAAAAAAATAAATTCATTTTGTCTTAATAACTGACAACAGAAACGGGATTAAAACTGGCTGAGAGATTTACTTGGTATAGTTTCGGTTTCGTCTTGAAAATAGATAGTTCAACACAATGTTCACCTACTTTAGCCAACACTGAGGCTGAATTAAAGAGGCAATTTATTTATTAAACCCGAAGGCTCGGAAAGTTTGGTTATACAAAGATCTCCAAGCCCCAACAAGTGAGGCGTCATCTTGCTGAGGAGTTGAAAACAACTTTCCTTCCTGACAGGGATTTCATTTTTGACGAGATGCCACAAGTGTTTATAAAATAGTCTCCAAACTAAATTGTTTTGAAGGATCGGAACGGAAAGTCCCTGATATCTGCAGCTGCGAGTGAATATAGTTTGCGACTGTTTATCAAAGCAAACTTGTACTCTAAAAAACAAATTGTGAACTTTTGAACACGCAAGTTTAAGAGTTTAAGTTTGTGAAAATCGGTTTCGTAAATATTAATAAGGTGGGGACTGCCTCCCACTGCAGTTTTGAAGAGATGATGAAGAAACGGGTTTTCAGTAAAGATGAGGGAGATAAATATTTGCTCCCCGACTGATCTGAACAGAAACAAATCCAAAAGACTCGTTAGATAAAAGGTTAAAAATGTCTGTGCCACGTCATTAATTACATTTTGACACCAAATCAAAACATGACCTAGAGCTTGGAGAAACACAGATTTTTGTCAGTCACCAGGTTTGAGCACACTGGATGAACTTTGAACCCACGCCTCTCTACAGAAACTCTCTGAATCCTTTAGCTATTTGGTAATTCAAAGCTCGATTGAGAAAAATGTGTTCAGCCACTCGTTGCTTCCCTTGGCGGTATGTTTCGGGTCGCTGCTGTGCTTAAGGGCCCATCTTCTTTGTTCTGGTTAAGGGAAGAAGGTTCAGGTGGAAGATCTTATGGTATGTGACCCCAACCCACCGTGTCTTCAAAGTGGTCCCTTTATGCTTTGCAAAAAGAGTCCCAAAGCATAATGCTTCCACCTCTGTGCTTGATTGTGGAGGGGGTGTTCTACAGGTTGTAGTAATCAACAAGCTCGAGCACCTTCTAATGTCTTCATTAAATGGTTTTGATTTTTCAATCATCAACAAGCTTGTCCTGTGTAGCCCTCAACTTTCTAATGATCACCCTCATCATAAGATCCTGCATGGAGCTCAGAACCAGAGGACAACTGAGGGTCATTTTCTGTCACACGTCAGCTTCTAACCAAGTTTCTGGCAGATAGTCCAGCCTTGTGCAGATCTGCCATCTAGTCTAGGATGTCCTTTGGCAGCTCTTCAGGTTTGCCGATAGTGGCGAGGAGGTTGGAATCGGAGAAATCGAGTCTGAGCAGTAATAGTTGGAGATCCAGAGTATATGTTAGTCATTTATCTGTTATTGGCATAGAACTACAGGGGCCGACTGATGCAAATGTGCCACAAGCGGAAAAACCTGCTGCAAACACATGAATGATGCAAACTCTGAAACACACACGCAAAAAAAACAAATGCAACAGAAGAACGCAGATCACAGAAAATCGGAAAAATGATGCAAATACCAGAGAAGCTGCAAGCCCGCTCCACAAAATAGAAGTGCACCAGACTAGGGGGAGACGACCACCAAGTCATATGGGACCAGACCCTCAGTAAAGACAATAACGGGACGCCCAGAAGAAAGTTGGATGGCAGAAAGAAAAGGTATGTTTCCTTCAAGTCTTTTTTTTAACATGTGGTCTAATTCCTGTGATTGCAGCATTTTTCTGTTGCATTTGTTTTTAGGAGTTTGCATCATTCATGTGTTTGCTGCACCTGTCGGCCATCGCATATAACCAACCTATAGGAGTCAAAAGGTTCATTTTATTTAAAGTTGCAGTAAGAGTTTTTTTTCACACAGATTAGGGATGGGTACCTTTCACATTTGAACCGATACGATGCCAAGGTATCGTTACTCAACGGTACCAGTTTTTGGTACTTTTGTGTGTATTTATGTGGTAATAAATGTTAATTCGTTAAATAAAATCTAAAAATGTTCAATTTAACATTTATTTCTCAATATATAAACTTCAATGAATATGTCATAACAACATCCAGCTGTTTGTTTTGTTTCAAACATTTCTTCTCCATGTTTCTGGCTGCAGACGACGTGTCGCTAACAGATGCAGGCGTGCTGACGGCGCCGAATCTGAGGCTGATGAAAAATGTGAATTCTTCAGCCTTGAGAAAAATCTGGTGCTCATCAGGTGCTTCTTTAGATTAGACGTATTCCCGTCGCTGACCTTTCACTTTACGTCACAAATATTGCAGCGAGCGTAATCTGCATCGCATTTTAAAAGTGGAGCTATATGTTCGAGCGTTTTCTATCAGCCATGCTGTTGACTATAGCAGCGGCAACTGGGGTCATTACGCTCTTGGGAGTGCAATGCTGTGTTCATGTCTGGCACGGAAACTCACCCACTCTTTCACTCCCTCAGAATCAGGTACCGAAACATGGTACCGTTTGATTTTACGTGTATCGGTATTCGGTCGGTAACTATAAAAGTGCCAAATTCAGGTCTAACAGGGAGTCTTATTTTGTAGGTTTCTGCCTGGCTGGGTTTCCTGCAGATGTTTGTGCTTTAGCTCCAATAAAACTGACCTGAAGAAACAAGTCTAATGACCAGATTCTGATCAGGACACGACTGAAAACACATGCTGATCAGCAAGTGGGTTTTGAGATGTTTATGATAAATTAAAAAAAAGAGTTTTAAAAAGTATGATCAGGAAATTATTCCTCCAACAAAATAGAGAAACTAAAATCTCAACAGGGAAGAGCTTTAACACAGAAACGCTGCTGCTTCGTCAGCTTTACAGCATGCAGCTGTTAGTCTTTGTTGTCCAAACGCCGGGCTGTTGTTCTGTGTGATGGGATTCTGTCCCAGACCGATCCTTCTACTGAACCATGGCCTCCGGAGCTGTGAGCGAGCTGATGAAGGCTTCGTAGTGCTGCGGGTGGCAGCGCTTGTACTCGTTGATCTTTCTCTTGATCTGCTTGGGCGTGTCCTGGTAGTAGTTCTTCTCATCGCGAGCCATCGCCTGCAGCAACAACACAAAAGGATGATGGTGAGGTTGAGTCAACACAGAGGAAGAAGTTTCACACTCAACTTTTTCAGATCCCCAAAGACATCTTGAGAAAACCCAAGAGAACGCAAAAGATGACTTAATTTATTAAGGTTCTATGTGAAAAAGTAAATGCCCCCTTGCTATATCATGAATTAACCCATTAACCAGTTTTCTTACCGTCTGATCTGCAGAAATCACTTAAATAGAACCTGACTGACAACATGAAGTAGGCGAAAGGATCATCTTGCTGTGGTCTAAAGAAGCGGAAGAACAGATGAGACTAGGAATGCACGATAAATCTATTAAAATCGCTATCGGCCAATATTAGTTATGTTTTGTAGGTCCAATAACTAACAAAAAACAGGCGGATATTAACAACTCATCTTTATTACCATCTTGTTGCCATTTGTGTTCCTGCAAACTTTAGTGAGGGCCATTTAAACACAAATGAAGAAAACAGAACGGTGGGAACTCTCTCCGGCGCGGCCGGTCGACTGAACTTATTCCAGACCACACTGATGACTCATCCAGGAGGCCATGAAAGACCCCAGAGCAATATCTAAAGCTCTGCAGACCTTACTCGTCTAAATTAAGACCCGTGTTTATGATTCAACAATAAGAAAGAGACTGGGGAGAAGTGGCCTCCATGGGAGACTTCCACAAGGAAAACCATACAGCCCCGCTCTCACGTTCACCAAGCAACACCTTGATGATCCACAGACTTGGTGTAACTTTTCCAAAGGCGGGTGCTATTAGATCTGGTGTAAAATAAACGGAAAGGGAAATTAAATGTTGTTGTAGCTCATTATGTAGGACAATCAGTCCTTCATGACCTAAACCTCAAGCACACTTGGGTTATACAGCAAGATGATTAAAAGTACACCAGCAAGTTCACCTATGAATGTCTCAAAATAGAAATCCATAAAAGTTTTGGTCTGGCCTAGTCAAAGCTCAGGCTTAAATCAGATTGAGGTGATGTGGCAGGACCTGAAGCAGTCTATTCATGTTTGAAACCCCTCATGTGTGGTTCATCAAAAGCATTTCTGAAAGGAAGAGTGGATCAAAGTTCGTCCGCAGTGATGTATAAGACTAAGTGCCAGTTATCGCAACATTTGAAGGCGGCCGTTGCCACCGGGGGTGAAACAACCAGTTATGAGGCTTAGGGGGCATTTACTTTTTTACATACAGCCAGGTTGGTTTGGATAGCTTTCTTCCTCCTTTGTTTAATGATCAGAACATTTAAATGTGACAAAAGGGAAAAGTCACGGCAAAAAAAAAAAACTGGTAAGGGGGTAAATATGTTTTCACTGCGATGTACAAACTTAATCTGACTGAGGAGTTTAAAATTCGTCTGCCCATCTTTTCTCAAACAATCGGAGGGACACACGACAGTTTTCCCTCATCATTTATTTACACCCTTATGCTTAAAGATTCATGTTGGCATTAAATCCAAAAATTGAAAATAAAAAACCAAATAATTTGTGTTTTGGTTGATTTGAGACTTAAGTTATCTCTCATCCTTGAACTTCTCCGAGACAGAAAACGACGCGGCGTTTCTGCTCAGATTAGAGTCTTTGACCGACCTCTGAAGGACGTTACCAACACAACGGCTGACAACCCCGAGGCGATAATGTTCAGATCATTTTAAACACCAACAAACATTGAATAAATCTGATAAATCTGCAGAAAGTTCAAGATTCCCGTTCTTAACAGGACTTTTCTTTCCTTCGTCCTCTTAAAAACAAATCCAAATCTTTCTTTGATTTGATCAAATGAACGTTGTAACCCTCTTTTTGTCTTCTTGTGGTGCAGCTCAAAGCTTGAAATAAAAAGTGTTTTTTTGATCAGGGACACGTCTTGTTACGCCACACATTCAGCTGCAACTCACCAGGGTTCAGAGTCAAGGATGAAAGACGTTCTGTGAAAAGACGCAAGAAAAAGAAATGATGGCAGTTCTGACGCTTCCAGTGAAGACAGACTCAGAACTGATGAAAATCCTTTTCACACCGCAGCGCGACCATCAGTCTGCAGCCGGTTACGAAACAGCAGCTGTTGCTACAGATGCTTCGCTCAGGAGGGAAACTACAGAGCAGACGAGGAATCATGACGTTTTCAGTCCCACACGTCCTCTAAAGCAACGACCTCCAAACATTAAGACAAGGTGTTGCTAACCCAACAAGCCCAGATCATCACTACTCCCCCTCTGTGTTTAACAGTCGCTTTGATTCATTAATCCCAGTGGTGTCCAAAGTGCAGACACTGGGGCCATTTGCGGCCCTTGGAATGATTTTGTGTGGCCGCATCAACCTAAAATCAAAAAAGGTGCAAATGTGGCGCTCCAGCACTGGTGTTTGATGCAGATAGACACAATTTATTAATTTTTTAGACGAAGATTTTCACAATGTTAAAATCTTCTTAAAATGGAACATCAGCAAAATACAACTTTTATGAAAAGGAAAAACTCCCCAATCCTTTTGGGTTGATTTACAGATCCTTCTACAACAATTTGACATGTTTAATTTACTGCTAAAGTAAAACAAACAAACAAACAAACAAAACTGTGGCCTGTAAGTAATTTCAATTTGACAAGGCTGGTCCGTTTGGAGACCACTATGACAAGGTGGATTATGGCCAAACATCTAAAACGTTTGTGGAAAGGACATTGTTCTTTAGCCTTTCCAAAATAAGCCATAATTATTCTGTCCTTTTCTAACTGGCCTCTTATGGATGGACAGACAGAAGATCAACTGGATGGATGGAAATTAAAATCAAGACTTGGATGGTAGGACTGAGAAGGATGGACAAGCTGATGATCAGAATCAGAATCAGCTTTATTACCAAGTTCGTGCATACAAACAAGGAATTTGCCTCCGGTACACTTTGCTCTTTTGTTCTGTTTTTGCATTACAGGATATACAAATTTACAATTTACAATTTACAATATACACATATCTAATAAAAAGGTGCATTTGCAACATCTGTATGCTGTTGTTTTGTACTCTATTGAATGTTCATCAGAGAAACAGCCTGGGGGAAGAAACTGTCTCTGTGGC
>JAHUTJ010034488.1:0-17097 GCA_036250325.1 Characodon lateralis
TTTGTGCGTTTGCTGTTTAACATGTTGAGTCAAACCAAAATTTCTAAGAGTGTCACATAGATCTATTGCACTTCTGTCTTCAGGATTGTCCATGTGAATGTTGAAGTCTCCCACAATAATTAAACATTAAACATGTGCATGATCCTATCTGAGGGACGCTCATGATGCCTTTTAAAATAGTTTTCTATATCCAAACCCATAGAAATGGAAAATCTGTACTAATGTTTTCGATGTGACTGATAGCTGACAATATCTCTGAGCCTTCTCTACTTAGTAACAGCCTCCACACTGTGAGTTTGTGGTATATTTTTATTTGCTAAGGATTACAGGGCCATTCCATTTAGACGAACAAAAATGAGCTCATACTTTAAATTAGACTCAAACAGTTTTACAGATTAGCAGCTACGTCAAGCAGTTTAATCTGCAGCGTATTCAAAATGTATTAAGTAAAAAAAATGCAGCATATAAATTTAAATTAGCTACATTTGGGCAGTGTATTAATTTAGCCAAGGTGGCATGTGTATACAACTAATGCCTGGCAAAGCATTTTCAACACATACCAAAGATCAGTTTGGAATCACTTCCATCTAGTGGTCAGAGTTGTCTCTTGATTAATTTGCATACTAAATATCAAAATAAATATCTGCTCTATGGGCCTCATTAAAATTAACAATCTCTACTTGTTTGGCAGGAAGATACAGCCAATTTATTTTGTATATAAATACATTTTAACAGTTATGTGTTAATCAACATAAAAACGGTTTAAATTTAAAAATGTTTTCAAAAGAGAGTGCCCTTGGCAAAACAGGCAGCATCTTAAAACAACAATAATTGGCAATGGGAAAATGTAATGTTTACACCACAAAAAAATTTCAATGAACATCAAGTCATTAAATGTTCAAGCACATCAAACTGAAAAACACCCGAATATGTTCTAATTAAGTTATGGCAGCTGTCTTATGAAACACTGATGGAATAGCATTTCAAATTTGTTTCATTTCAGTCAGTAAGACAATCATCCAGATTCATTCTACCTTCATTCAAATCAAATAAACCAACACACAGATGCACATTGCACGCTCCATAGTCTTTATAATAAACATAACATAAAGTATAGTAAGTATAACCAATAAAACTCCTCTTTTTGGTTGCCTTTTGACGAGATCTTTTTTGAAAATTGAAACAATATCTTATATTTTACAGTGTAATATTAATAGCCACCCATTCTGGAGAGGTTTGTGAGCTTCTATAACTTCTAACGGGCAATAGCTTGTAAAGAAAAACCTAAATAGCATTTCTGTAAAGCTCAAAAGTTTTCTTTAAGTCCCCAACTCTGACATTGAGTAGTTACTCCTGTTTATAAAAGTCCTTTTGCTGCAGCTGTAAAGAGAGAGGATGTGACAGTTGGATGGGGATGAGATGCGGGTAGGTGATCAGCCCTGACACTGCTCGTATCTGAAAACAGAGAACAAAGACAAACTCGCTCAAAAAAAGAAAACAGAAAAAAACCTCCAGTCCTCCAATCTCTTTCATTCCCCCTCTCTTTAAGCACAAACACAAGCAGCCCACGCAACAACAACACACAGGCGAAGGAGCGCTGCCTGTCAGCGCATGGCGTGATATCATGCCACAGTGTCAGAGTGATGTTCAGGCCAGTGTGATTGGTGAGTGTGAGAGGAGTGTGACGAGCGGCCCACAAACACAAACAGCTCCAAACACAGGTGATGCAAGCATTTTTCGCTTACCGCTCCAATTCCTTATAGACATCATTGTCTCCTCTTGGCTTCAAATCCTGGCACAAAGAAGGAAAGAGAAGAGAGTGAGATGAGGACAAAGATCCATTCTGAGGCCAAATTCATGTCCCTCCAGTGTGTAATGAGATTGATTTCTTAAAGCAACTAATGTCAGGGGCGACGTTGAAAGGTGATGGGTTTATACTTGGAGCCCTGACATTGGAGGACTCCAAGTGTGAAGGAAGACATATCTGCCGACAGCTTAGGGAGTGTGATACAAAAAGAGTCAGGGACTTCTGTATGCATGTAATACTGCTAATCACACATCCAGGAGCATCTTAGTAAATAAAAATGTCATCAAAAGGTCAACTTATTTCAGTAATTTCTGTAGTAAGAGAAACTCCATAAAGAAATAACATAAAGAGACATATTTCAAGCATTCATTTCTGTATATTTTGATGCATATTGTCTGTATGTAATTAAAACCAAACATTCTATTTCTAAAGAAATTAGAATATTGCATAAAGCTAATTAAAAACAGATTTTTAATACAAAAATGTTATGTTATTGCCTACACAATCATCTCCAGTCATTGACACTCATCACAAAGAAGTCACGCAACAAACGTTCATTGCTTAAGAAGCCTGCAGTATACAGAGTGCTGCATCCACACATATTATTGGAAAAAATTAGTGGACGAAACCACATATAGACGTATCCTATACATGGGGTACAACTTCTGTATTTCTAGAGACTGGTGCTCAGTGGTTCAAATTTAATGGATTTCAGTATTTCAATTCAAATAGTAGCATTCATATATTATATAGTTCCATTACAGACAGAGCAATATATTTCCAGCCTTTATTTCTAATATTTATTTCTAATGGTAAGCCACAAAAGGTCACATTGTATGCAGGTATGTTAATGGAATGTTGAACTGTGAAAGAAAACACCGCAAAAGTCACGCGGGATAACCATAGACTTTAAAGGATATATTGTAAAGCACCAATGCAGCAGGGCATGGGGGTGATCATCCTGTGGTTCTGCTGAGGTGTGCAGGAAGCCCAGGTTGCTTTAATAGCAGCCTTTAGTCTGCCTGCATTGTTTTATTTGGTGTCTCTCATCTTCCTCTTGATGATACCTGATAGAAAATCTATAGGGTTTATGTCAGGCAATCAAGCACAGTGACATCATAGTCAATAAACCAGGTATTGCTGCTTTTGGCAGTGTGGGTTCTGTTGGCAAAGTAAATCAGCATCTTTATAATGCTTGTAAGCTGGTAGAAGACTGCACTGACAGTCGACCAACATCAGCAGAAGATATGACTCCTTAAATTATAACCGACTGTGGAAGCTTCAAACTGGACCTCAAGCTACTTTACTTCTGTGTCTCTCCCCTCTTCCCCCACAGACTTTGAGTTTCAAATGAAATGTAAAACTTACTTAAATCTGAAAAAAGGTCTTTGGACTACTGGCCAGCAGTCAGGCACATTTTCTTGTTAGCTCAGGTAAAACACATCTGACATTGTTTCTGGTTCAGGAGTGGCTTGACACAAAGAGTGGAGCAAAGAGTGGAGCAAAGAGTGGAGCCCATAGGTACGTCTGTGAGTGGTGGCTATTGAAGCTCTGTAAGAAGTTCACACCTTTTGAATTTCCCCCAAACTCTTCAAAGGTCTTTGTTTCACAATCATCTACAGGTTGCGGTCACCCCTGTTATTTGTACACGCTTTTTCTGACTACAGTTTTTCCTTCCACTTAACATTCCAAAAATATGCTTGGATACAACACTTGGATAAAACACTAAATTACACTTTCATTAATTAAGATGTACACTACCATCAAAGGTTTTAAACATTTTCTCATTTAATGGTTTTCTTTATGTTTATGACTATTTACATTGTATGTAGATTGTCACTGAAGGCATCAAAACAGTGAATGAACACATATGGATTTTTTGTAGCAAACAAAAAAATGTAAAAAGAACATGAAATATGTTTTATATTTGAGATTCCTTACCAATGGGTGATGACTGAAATATTAACCTTTGGCCATCTCACAGTGAACCTCTGAGACGTTCTTTCCAGACTACATCATGAAGCTCATGGAGAGAATGCCAAGAGAGTAAAACAGTAATCAAAGCAAAGGACGGTTATTTTGAAGAATCTAAAATATGAAAATGTTTAGTTATTTCCCACTTTTTGTTTACTACATAATTCCACATGTGTTCATTCATAGCTTTGATGCCTTTGGTGAGAATCTGCAATGTAAATAGTCATGAAAAGAAAGGGACCCATTAGGTGAGAAAGTGTATCTAAAGTTTTTGACCTGTAGTGAACATTTATGCACAATGCTTGTGTGTGTTGGGGACAACTAAATAACTCACCATGTAGACTGAACCCTGGGGAGGAGCCTGTTGGGAAGGAGGAGAGCGCAGAAAACAGGTTTAATGAACAGCAAGTGACGAGAAAAGAAGAAAAACAGAAAAACAAGAGGAAAGCAAAGCATAAAAAGTGCACTTCAGAGAGAAGACGGTGAAAAGAAGGAGAGGGTGAGAGAGAAAAGGGAGGGACTGGATAATTAAACACCAGCGGGGAAAGAATAGAAGAGAGGAGTGAAATTCATCAGAGGGCGTTTAGTTCTTGAAAATGTCTGAATTCATCACCTGTCTTATATCCTCTGGATTCTCATAGATGTTTTCCGCTTCACCAGACTGGACAGACAGTGACTGCTCAATACCTAAGTGCAAAGAGAAGCGACAGAACACACTCTCATGAAGTGGGGGCACATTCATTACAACAAGCCCAGAGGATGTCATGGCCCACATCACTCAGACGCAGGGCCGACAGGACCCTCAGAGATGGACGAAACAACGGAGAGGCTGTCAAGAAATAAATCGCCGGAAGACTCACCGCGATCAGAAATGTGTTTCTGTCTCCATAGCAACACGCCGACAGCTGCTGCAACCACGGGCACCAGGAGTAATAAAGCAGAGAAGGAAGGGTGCAGGGAGGAGGTGGTGGTACTCTCTGCAACAGAAAGAGGGGGGAGTAGAAAAGAAGAAGAATGTCTCAGGGTGATGCTAATGTAAAACTCACAGAAGGGTGAGTGGACGCCCTAGAACCTATCTGTGTTTGCCTTCCACTGTGCAATACGGGTCAAGAGGGGGCAACCTTCTTTTTCTTTTGTGATGTGAACACTTTTGCTTGAACATGTTTCATGCATTTGCATCATGTTGCTGTCAGTCACAGACAATGATTGCTGTGGAAGATGATGAGGAAATCTGAGGCGCTCTTAGACAAAGAGAGTAGCCTGTGGAAATCCTTTGGAGACTTCAATCTGACATACCTCCAGTCTGGACTGCAAAGCCCGACATTTCAAAACTCACATGAAAGGAAGGACTGCAGAGGTGTCTTGGAGACCAGGTGTCAACAGATGCTTACACCACTTCCGCATAGAGTGGAGTTTACAACTGCTAATTATTCCATATCCTACTTCCAAAACATGCATGATCAAATCCAAATATTTCCTCCTTTTCTCATTTCCTCCCACCTGATTTCTGCGTCGAGTTGCTGCCTTCAGGCAAACATACAAACAAAACAAACAGCCAGCCCCATCAATGCAGCTTTGAAAAAACAGGTGAGCTAGAAAGGGATCACCGCACACATTACATAAGCACACTATTATCTTACTGTTGTACAATTCAAATTTCATGGGAAGAGCGCAGGTTTGTGAGGAAACTTGTTTGCATATTGAGGATGACATCAGTGTTGCAAAACAGAGCCACAGGGAAGCTGGATTGTTCTGCAGCTGTCTGCTCAGCGTTCATGGAGTACAAACCAATTAGATATCTGCCAGGCGTTCTGAAAAGACTTATAATAAATGTTAAATTGCTTTTGAGCAAGTTGTTTTCTCACTGCGCCGTTCACAGTGGCTTAAAAAAGTATTTACATGCCGTGAACTGTTTTTTCACATTGCAATCAGTAACTTTAATGTGTTTTTTGGGGATTTTGTGTGATAGAACAACATAAAGTAGACCATAGTTGTGAAATGGAAGAAAAAGCATTTATTTTTCAGTAACAGCTGAGGGTTGTACCAGCTTTGTACCCCTGAAAACTAAAATTGTTGTTTTGCAAGAAGTCACAAATTTCCCATTGGATTTAGATCTGGACTTTGACTGGGCCATTCTTACACATTCTTACTTGTAAAAAAATGGGAAACTATGTATAATTTTTCTCTCTAACAAAAAAAAAAAGAAGTCATGCTCTCAGATTTTGTTGGACCCCCTTTAGCTTTGATTATGGCACTCATTCTCTATGGCATTATTTCGACAAGCATCTGCAGTGTCAAAATATTTATTTCCATCCAGAATTGCATTAATTGTTGGAACCCTATGCACATTGTTCTCCAGCACATCCCAAAAATTCTCAATGGGGTTAAAGTCTGGGGCTCTGTGGGGGACAATCCAAGTGTGAAAATGACGTATCATGCTCCTTGAACCACCCTTGCACAACTTGAGCCTGATGAATCCTGGCACTGCTATCTTGGAACATGCTCATGCCATCAGGCAAGAAGAAATTTACCTTTGCAATAACCTGTTCCTTCAGCCGACCTCATACTTTGGGCACATAACCTTGATGAACCTGGACCTGACCAATGGCAGGAACCCCAGATCACAGCACTGCCCCCACAGGCCTGTATGGTATGGTAGGGAGCATGGACTTGTCTTCCTTCCCTGATCTACCCATCACTCTGTGACAAGATAATTGTGGACCACATGACCTTCTTCCATTGCTCCAGAGTCCAATCTTTATGCTTTCTGGCAAACTGAAGCCTTTTGTCTGATAAGCCTCACTGATCAGGGGTTTTCTTAAGGCCACAAAGCTCCTTAGTCCCTATCCACTGAGTTCCTTTGCATTATATATGTGGAAACGCTTTTACTTCTTCTATTGAACATAGTCATTAGTTCTGCTGTTGTTTTATTACGATTTGATTTCAGTAAATGTTTTTTTGGTTGCTGAACGTGATAATTCAGGGTTTTTTGTATACATTTAATCTGGATGATGGTTCCCCATTATCCTTCCAGATTTTAATAATATGTTTGACCTTGTTTAACTCAATTTTGGAAAGTTTTGCTTTGATGCATGCCAATAATTTGACCCTTCTGTAACAGATTAACATCTTTTTACCTCAGGATGTTTCTTCAAACACAGTTGTTGAAGAAATGAGAAGCTGCTCTTGGATGCATCAGCTAGGATTAAATAACGAAGCAATTATCCAGTGGGACATTAGCTTTGTGAAATCTAGGTGGTGACATTGTTTTGGACAAAATCCCCAAATGAGAAAATGTTTCAGGGGTATGAAAACGTTTTAAAGCACTTAAAGTAAAGTCCACTCCTGCATCAACTTTTCATTATTTATATTTTAAAAAATAAGTAACCCTTGAGTCTCACCTTAACTTCTGTGTCACAGCTTTTAAATGGTTTCAGAATGATCCATCAATTATGTGCTGCATGAGGTGTAATTGATTAGATAGTATGTGCAGAGGATGCTAATGGAATGCGGTAGTAATAGCTGACCCCAGGACTGCCCTGCACAGCTCCCCAGGCCAGCCCTAATGCATGTATTATGTTAATGGAGTGCAGTGAAGTGAGGCCTATATCGGTAAATTTCCCAAGTCTCCTCCATGACTCCTCTTTCTATCCTTCTCTTTTCGCAATTGGCACTTTTCTCCTCTTCTCGCCTGTTTCATCTCAAATGAGGTGGGGGGTGATTTATATCACTGTAATTGTAGAGTGGAGTGGCGCAGAGGATGCAGACCGAAGAACTGCTTGAATGCTTCGCAAAGGATGAGTAAATTGAGGATATGGAAGAAAATCCCTCACGTTTGAACTATTTGGTTTGCTGCTGAGCACAACGATTGCTTCAATTTAGTTTTTTCTGTACTTTGCCATCAGTAAGAGAAACTCTCTGTTATCCTGTGTTGTTTTGTAAGATTTTGAATTCACACTTTATATTAGATATCCCCAAACAAATAAATATGGTGCCCTGCTAGATTATTCATACCACTTTGAGCCACATTGTTTAGTCAGTGTATTTTATCGGGATGTTATGAAGGATGTTTGGGATGTTTAAAAGTCTATAATGTGTTGCCTTTATTCTGATACCCCTAAATAAAATCCAGGGCTAGCAGTTGTCTTCAAAACCCACATAAATAGTAAAAAGACCTCATCTGTATGTAATTTAATCTCAGTATGAATGCAACTCTTCTGTGAAGGCCTCATAGCTGTGTTACAGAACATTAGAGAGCAAACAGCATTGAGTAGACCAAGAAACACAATAGATAGGTCAGGGATAAAGTTGCAGAGAAGCAGAAAACCTGGGTTAGGAGGAGCAGGAAACACTGTCAGCGTTGGTGGGAGAATCTGTTGGCAGGACAACTATTAATCAGGCATTCAGCAGGTCTTGTTTGCAGTTTGGCTCAGGCAACGTAGAGGACATGCAAACAGGTGGAAGAGGATGCTATCTTTAGATAAGAACAAAATTATTGTTAAATATCACTTAAATGCAAATGTGAAAACTAACACTTAAACATCGTCCCCATCGGTAAACATAGTGGTGGCAGCAACATGCTGTGGGGACGCTTTTCTTTAATGGGGTCAGGGAAGCTGTCAGAGTTCATGGGAAAATTGGGGCTAATAACATGGGCAATACTGGAAGAAAGCTACTTAGAGGCTACAAAAGACATGAGACCGAGCCAGAGGTTCACCTTCCAGCAGGACAACAAAATAAACAAACAGCTGGAGCTATGATAGGATGTGTAGATCACAGCATACTCATGTGGCAGAATGGCCCGGTCAATGTCCAGAAGTTTGATTCAAGCCATGTAGAGAACCTGTGGTAATTGAGAATCTGTGACAAAATTTTAAAATCTTGTATTATTTCCTTCCACTTCAAAACCATGCACTACCTATCATGGTGTGGGGTTAGAAATAGGCCCCAAACGCAGAAACAGACAGCGAAGGAGATACACTGGGTTTGAACAACAATATTCAAGGAGGACATACGGGTAAAACACGAGAAGAACAGGAGTTAAATCTGGAGGAGCGAAATGGAAAAATCCAGCGAGGAACTATCAAAAATACGCAGCTTAAACACTGAAAGCATGGGTGGAGAAAGACACGGAAACCAGGCGAGTCTAATCAATGGAATGTTGAACAGCTGTGGGAGAGTAATGTACAGCCGAACTGAGGGAAGCAGCGTAATTAACACTGATAATGCAGAGGGAGCTGAGCTTAGACACAAATCAGAAAGGAAAAAGACAAACAGTAACATAATAGAATAAACCAAAACGCACAGAGGAAAGAACACAAGAAATTAGAAACTAAATACAAAGGAATAAACTTATATGAAAAGACCATACTGACAATAATAAATGACCCATAAATTATCAGAAAACAAACACGAAAGAAAGCCAAATGCGTAAACATACATAGATCATGACCCAGTCTTGTGCTGGACTACATAACATCCCAAAACAATCAAAGTCTGCAGTAGTTATGTTACAAATTATGAACCAAAAATTTAATGGGGTATGAATACTTTTTAAAACACCACAGAACACATGGTATCTTTTGTTTCCTTCCTTTCTTCTCAAAAACCTTGTGAAAAACGTTTTTTCCTTCTAGAAATATTATTTATATACCAGTAAATGTCACCACTTATTGTTACATTATTCATTATCACCCACAGATTTTTATGCCACCTTGCACATTTGCAGTTTTTGTGCAACCTGACACTTCAAACCGTGTTATGTAGGTCAAACAGCACCCCACTCATTTGAACATTCTTGCCTGCTCAGTCAAAATTTCCCATGACACAAGCCTAAATTGCAGCTAACTTGCCTTTCAGAATCATTGCACATATAAGACACATATATTTTGAAATTTCCTGTTATGGCTTTGTGATTAGTGGGCATCATAATCGTCTCTGCGTCTCTTAGCCTAAGCGATGTCCTGCATTATAGGGAGGTAACTAGTCTGTGCTAAGGGATCCATTTACCTGTCACATCCTCCTGTGCTACCCCACAGCCAGCAATACAATAAGCCTAAATAATTTAGTTTTTCTAAGAGATGTCCCAAGGTCCGGTCTTATTATAGTCACATATTAGCTGGGTAAGGGCGATGAAAAAAAAAGATAGTCTTTATATCTTTTATGTTTTATAGAAGGAGAATATGCACACAGTGTTTTATTAAGTTTGGAAATCCCATGCAATGACTTGCCCTTGCTATGCCAAGCATATTATGATATGAGCATTTCTGAGACTTCTAGCTCTTTAACAAAGTCAGTACACTCCTCAAAAAGCTGTTGTAGCAAGTTGATCAAAGGTCTGATTTAAAAAATGATAGTTTTTTATTTCAAATTTTAATGTTTGAGATCATCAAACTGATTTTAATATCAGACAAAGAAAACGAACTTTGGGTCATGACCGAAAGAACGAGATTCCGGATACAAGCGGCTGAAATGAGCTTCCTCCGTAGGGTGGCCGAGCACTCCCTTAGAGATAGGGTGAGGAGCTCAGCCATCCGGGAGGGGCTCGGAGTAGAGCCGCTGCTCCTCCACATCGAGAGGAGCCAGTTGAGGTGGCTCAGGCATCTATACCAGATGCCTCCTGGACGGCTTCCTCGGGAGGTGTTCCAGGCACGACCCACCGGGAGGAGGCACAGGGGACGGCCCAGGACACGCTGGAGGGACTATGTCTCTTGGCTGGCCTGGGAACGCCTTGGGCTCCTCCCGGAGGAGCTGGAGGAGGTGTCTGGGGNCTCCTGGACGCCTTCCTCGGGAGGTGTTCCAGGCACGTCCCACCGGGAGGAGGCCCAGGGGACGGCCCAGGACACGCTGGAGGGACTATGTCTCTTGGCTGGCCTGGGAACGCCTTGGGCTCCTCCCGGAGGAGCTGGAGGAGGTGTCTGGGGAGAGGGACGTCTGGGCGTCTCTGCTGAGTCTGCTGCCCCTGCGACCCGGTCCCGGATAAAGCGGAAGACGACGAGTACGAGTACGAGTACAAAGAAAACAAAGATAAACACAAAATGCATACTTAAAAGTTTGATATTATCTTTTAAAAAATAGCAAAGCTATCCAAACCAACCTGGCCCTACATTTGTGATTCAATTTCACTAGTCACAGCTAGGCCCCATTTCTGTCAGACCTGTAGGGTAAACAAAATTCTCTGAACAGAACCTGTCTGACAACATGAAGTAGGGATCTCAAAAGAAGGATCTCAAAAAGCACCACCTCATGAAATGATTTTAACGGAATTAATTTTTCAATTCATTGGTATCTATCAGTCTGGAAAGAGTTACAAAAACATTTTCTAAGGCTTTGGGAATCCAGCAAACAACAGAGGGAACCATTATCCACAAATGCAGAAAACATGGAACAAAGGTAAACCTCCCAAGGCATGGCTGGACTACCAGAATTATTCCAAGAACACATCAACAGCTTATTCAGGAGGTCATAATATCTAAAGAACTGAGAACAATATCTAAAGAAGTGCAGGCCTTAGTTGGCTGAGTTGAGATCAGTGTTCAAGATTCAACAAGATAGACACTGGGCAAGAACTACCTTCATGGGAGAGCTCCAGGACAAAAACAACAGCTGACCGAAAAGAACAATAAGACAGATTTCTTATTTTGCAAAACAAAGACATCTTGATTATCCTAAGATTTCAGGGCCAATATTTTGTGACAAAGTGGAACTTTTTGGAAATTTTGTTTCCCATTGCATCTGCTAGAAAGTCAAACCCAGTTTTTCAGAAAAACAACATCGTACCAACAGTCAAACAATGATGGTGGTAGTGTGATGGCCTGGGGCTGCTTCTCTAACGAATTTCCATAATTGATGGAACCATGAATTCTGTTCGCCAGCATAAAATCCTGAAGAAGGAGGTCAGGCTATTATTTCATGACCTTGAGCTCAAGCGGACTTGGGTTATGCGACAGGACGGCGATCTGAAGAACGGGTGCAACTCAGAGTAGCTAAAAAAAACACACTAAATCTAAACTAAAATCAGTGTCTTGGAGTGGCCTAGTCAAAGTCCAGACTTTAAGGTCATGCTGTTTATGTTAAAAAGCCCTCCAATGTGGCTGAATTAAAACAATTCAACAACAAAGATTGCGCCAAAATTCCTGTATAGTGATATAAACGACTCACTGCTGGTTTTACCAAACACTCCAAAGGAGGCACAACCAGTTATTAGTTTTAAGGGCCCCATTACTTTTTGCATGGAGCCAGGTTGGTTTGGAATCACAAACTGAAAACAGCTTTTTGTATTTACTTAGGTTACCTTTGTCTGATATTAAAACCTGTTTGATGAGCTGAAACATTTAAGTGTGACCAGAAAATGAAATCTGTGAGGGGGCAAATACTTCACACCACTGTACATTTTACACAATCTCTGTAAAAACACAAAAAAATATATAACATAGTTTTAAAAACAGTAAAAATTATATATGATTTTTAATGGTGCCATGTACATTCACAAAACATACAAAACGCAACAATGTTCCGAAAAATAATTTTGTTTCGTTAAGACCATCCAATAGACTGATCCATTTTTAAAAATCTGAATTTTCCAGTATTTATTTTTTGAACGAAGCTTGAAAAGGTTAATTTGCTGGTTATCACACCAACATGATGATCCAGAAAAGGTTGGGCCTTTACCCTGTGAGATCAATTTTAAAAGCTTAATATATGGTATCTGTCAGAGGCGTTCTCATTTTCAAACCACAGGATTTCTGGCAGATGAACTGACCTGAGGTTGTCTTTAATCCACAGCAGAACACTTCACGGAACACATACCCTAAAATTTTCCACACTCATGGTTCATTATCTCTGCAGACCTGACAGGACATCCGTCAGGACTCTGTGATACTGATATAATACTCTTGATCTAAGAAAAATACTACATCAGAAAGTGGGGAAAACATCCTTGCAATGCATGAACTCCCATCTTACCTGTTGGGGGCACTGTGACAGCTTGAACTGCCCAGATGCTTTGGCCGTTCTTCATCTGCAGGATGCAGGTGTAATTCCCTGCTGCATCAGAGCTGATGGGCAGCGGCAGGGTGGTGCTGATGGTGCCAGGGCCATTGCTTGACATCTGCAGCCGCCGACTCTTATTGTCATGTTTCCACAAAACACTCTGAATCTCAGAGCGCTCCGAGTACAGGCACAACAGCTCCAGCTTTGAAGGATAATGGCTGGTTTTAACTATAGAAGAGAACATTCGAGAGAAGATAAGAGAGAAAAGAGAAACCAGAAAGAAAGATGAGTTGTTGAGGAAAACTATCAGGAGGGAAGAGAAAACAGAAAGAGTTGAAATGTTTTTTGTGAATATTTAAAAGGGCAAGGATGGAGAGAAAATAATGAAGAAGGGGACTGTGATATGAGAAATCGAACAATTCAGACAAGGGTCAAAATAATATATATTCATTAGAGTGATTTACTGCTAATGCATTGGTTGACTGTGACTGATGCTTGGTGTCTCATCAAACTGTAATGAGAATCCATCTGGGCGTAATCAAGCCCTGCAGATCCCCACCTCACACACACACCTAAAAACACACATTTCAGCCTTGATTAGTGTGATCAGCGTGGGCCACCCACAGCCTCGGTGGGAGGGCAGCAGGTATAATCACACATAATGATACTTCTGACGACGGAGGGGTAAAAATAAATGCCTCACATGATTGGGGAGTGGGTGGAGGTGTGTATGTGTGCAACGGATGCAGATTTGTGAAGCTGGGTGACAGTGACAGTGACGGATCGACTGGTCATGTCTGGGCAGCTGTGATGGATGCTGGTGGGACTGTGATTAGTAAAGCCTTCCAAGGCCAGCGTGACAGGCTGTTGTAACTGTAAGAGTGCATGTTGGATTTGTGTATGTGTGCAAAAAAAAGGGGGGAAATCTCCCCAAGGCACACTCATAAAAATCAACAGGTGCTCAGTAGAATTTTTTTGTCTTTAAATTTATGAATAAAGTATATTTCTCTTTCAGAGGCAATATAGTTATTGTTTTCATTTATTAATGCAACATTCTGATAATGGCTCCAGGAAACTTACATTTATTTGTTTTCCTCAGTCTGAGTCAATGAATAAAGCCCTGAAACGAGTAAAAATGTAATGTCTCTCTCAAGGACTCTTTAGCGGGGAAGATGAGTGCTAAAATACCTCAGGAGACAGGTGCTCAGGTGGGGGGTTGTCTCTCTAAACACTGCCACATATTACCTCAGTGGTTGTTGTTTAACAGCTCTGCACAGAATTCAGTCTAACTGAATAGTTTGACATTTTTGAAATCGTGTGGCTTTCATGTTCTTGCAAAAAGTCACTGAGTGCATAAATACAGGTGCAGTAAAACGTTTACATCATCTGATCAGTGGAAATGAAGGTCACAATTATTTAAGGCCTTTAAGGATGCAGTTGAACCGTTTAAACAAAAGATCTGGGTACACTAATACATACCTCACCCTAACCTTAAACCTAACCTAAACTTAATTTACAACTTAGTCCTAAACCTAACTCCTGACCCAATACCAGCATTTCCCCCAAGGAGACCAGGCTATGGTCCCCTACAAGGAGCAGTGGGTTCTCACAACAAAGTGTATTTTCAGAAAATGCGCCTCATCATATAACACACACAAACATTTCGACATATTACCCTCAGCAAGTTGCACGTCAACCACACGCCATCACCAATCTGTTTGCATAATGTGGGCTAGATATTTAACCAGTTGCAGAAAATCAATGGATCTTGCTTTCAAGTATAGTCCACCAATTTCATACAGTGCACTAGTGCCACTTTAAGTGTAGTAGCCCCATGTTATGATGCTTTGACCACCATGCTAGACAGATGATGCAGTGTTCTTTGGTTTGTGTCCTCCAAACATTGCTCTTGCCATTAAAGTCAAACAGGTCAGTCTTTTAAGCATCTTAATTTGTTCCAAAATCTATTTTGTTAAGTGATATGGATCTTTTTCCTGCTGTAGAAACCATTTGTGTTCTATTTTCACTTACCTGGCCAAACCAGTCACTCAGATGTAAACCAGAACCACCAAAGCTCAAGCCTGATACAAAACAGGCCATTTTTACATTGCTGTGGACTGAGAGGTTACTAACCAATAGCAAAGTCTCTGCTACAAAATTAGTGTAGAAATTTGCAGTTCTCCCTCATGGACAAGGGAATGCCTTGTGAATAAAAGCTTTATCGTCATGGAGGTCACTACTTGGCCACAAAGAGAAGAACTTCTGGGGGAGTCAAGGTGAGGCTTGACTTATGAATATGCGCTGGGTTTGTTTCACTGCCATTGGTACTGTGTACAGCACAAAGAGTGAAAAATGAAGAGGGAGAACTGCCCCTAAGCTTCTGAACTTCACTTGAAATGAGCAAAGTTAGAGAGGTGAAATGAACTTAGCTGAGAGGGTACCAACCAGGAACAAAGCCCTTGTCATACATTCACCACAACATAAATTTGCAGCTGCCCACATAAACAAGAAAAATGCCATCCGTACAAAGGTTTTTGTTCAGATGAATAAGTTTGGAGGAGTTAAAATGATGCTTATAAATCTAAGAACAGTGTACCAATTGTCTAGCTAGGTGGTGGGAGCATCAGGCTGTTTCACTGCCAGTGGTATTTGTGCATAGGATAAGATTTGCAAATGATACTGCCTATTATCAAGCCAGAAGCTTGTTGGTGGTTACCAGAAGCCCGTGATTGATGTGTAATTTGCTAAGGGATATCAATGGGGTAGCAGGCATAATACATTCAAACATGCATTCAATTCTTGGTTTTACTTGAAGATAATTTTATGACTAAATGACAAAACACAAGTTAACTCATACAATACAAACCTGACCACAGCTGATACCACTATGTCAGAATCACTGACCTTTATAAATCACCTAATTTGTATTCTCCATGTAATTATCAAACATACTCTGTGGAATGAGGCCATTTTAAAGAGGTGAGATGCTTTGCCATATAAAAGACCTATCTGAATGAAATTTAAACTGCATCCCACGAGATGTCTGCCACCATTGTTCTATTCTTTCTCCAACTGCTGACAAAGACTTTCCTCATAATTTATGGCTTGCCAGTCACATTTTTAAAGGAACAATGAGATGAGAAAGAGGTTTTAGAGAAGGGAGATTCTTGTTGAAAACTCACTGTGGTCCCGGTTTCTTTTTGTTTCCCTGAATGTTTCCACAACCATAAAGCATTGTGTTTTACATTTATGTAGAAACTACAGAACATTTCAGCATTTCTGTGACTAATGATGTGGCAACCTGCAGAAGTTCTTGCTTTAAGCTTTATGAGCTTGTGTTTATCAACCATCCTCAAGCTGACGTGACACCATTATTTCATAATTTAGTTCTCCTTGAGGCAAAGAGTCCTCAATGTTTTACAAATCTGTCTTTATTCTTTAACAGTTTTCACTCACTTTTCGGTTGACTAGAAGCAACAAAACAGCAACAGCAAGAAATAAAAAAAATGATCCTGGCTTGATGTAAGACAGAGATTTTACTAACTTTACATTCTTCACTAATCTCACCAGGTTTAAGTGACACTAAGGTGTCCTGAATGAGAGACATCAGCATCAGTTTCACACAATGTAGTTTAGAGAAGTTTAAAAAGCAGGAGTTTACTTCTTAATATACTTTCAGAGTTGTAAAACCTTCAGCACCTTTAGCTTCTCTTCCTCTTATAAGAAATACGATTTACAGAACACCTTTTTCTTTTTTAATCTCTTTTATTTTAATGTTTTAATGTTTTGCAGTAGAAATAACAGAAAGTATAGTTTGAAAAACTTCTTTTGATAGGAATAAACTAATCTGAAAAATAACAAATTTTGTGATTATTAATAGAAGATAAATTGAATATTTGGTGATTACAGACTGAATCATGGCTGTAAATTGTAATAATAATAATAAAATAAAAATAATAATGGTAATAAGCTGTGTTTTTGACATACTACCCATTTAAAAATCTAATCTAATCTAATCTAATCTAATATCATATCATATCATATCATATCATATCATATCATATCATATCATATCATATCATATCATTCTTACTGTATGTTTGGACAAGAGTATTCAAATATTTTATGCAGCTTATCCAGTAATATATATATATATATATATATATATATATATATATATATACACTCACCGGCCACATTATTAGGTACACCTTGCTAGTACCAGGTTGGACCCCCTTTTGCCTTCAGAACTGCCTTAATCCTTCATGGCATAGATTCAACAAGGTACTGGAAACATTCCTCAGAGAGTTTGGTCCATATTGACA
>JAHUTJ010034489.1:0-17091 GCA_036250325.1 Characodon lateralis
CCATTTCAGGTGACTACCTCTTGAAGCTCATCAACAGAATGCCAAGAGTGTGCGGAGCAGTAATCAAAGCAAAAGGTGGCTACTTTGAAGAACCTAGAATATAAGACACATTTTCAGTTGTTTCACATTTTTTGTTCAGTATATAATTCCACATGTATTAATTCATAGTTTTGATGCCTTCAGTGTGAAGCTACAATATTCATAGTCATGAAAATAAAGAAAACTCTTTGAATGTGGTGTGTCCAAACCTTTGGTCTTTGCTATATATATATATATATATATATATATATATGTATACTGTTGTGTTTTGGAGGAAGATTTTTGAACTAACTACCAAAGGTATCCTCATTGTTTAAAGTATGTTAGTACCTGTGTACTGCAACAGAACAGAAGCAATAGTGATTCTTTATCATTCAAAGTTTTTCAGATTTTTCCCAAAAAGCTATTTTGAGGCCATCATATGTTAATAAGCATATTAATCAAGACAGCAAATGTCAAGTGACATTTTATCTGAAATGCCAGAAAAGTAGCTTGATTTGTTGCTTGTCACTTTACAGGATTAGTGTCACTGAGTGAATGTTTGAGTCAGTAAATCACAGACAAAGATGACAAGTTAGCTTTAAGCGAAGAGAAAAAACATAGAACAGTAAAAGAAGAGAAAAACAGAGATGAGAAGATGGTCGAAGGTCTGCAGATGAATGTTCAATATTTCACATCCAAGCTATCCTATCATACACCAAAGCAGGGTATGTACCCCTAATCCTCAAGATACAAAGCAGTGTGATTGTGTAGTTATTACTGATGCTGTCACGCGTGGGCCTGGAGGTGTAGGTTGGCAGGCAAGCCTTCTCAGAACGTGTTACATACATAAGTATCACATCAAGTCCACATATAGCTTCCTGGATAAGAACTTACTGTCTGGCTGCTATCTGTAAAAGCAAGGACAAGAGACCATCACTTTACCAAGTGAATCCTGCAGAAAAGAATTTTATACCAAGTCTTTGTCACATATAACACGAAAGGCTGGAGGTCACACAATTATATCATTAGTTCAGCTTACAGTTTTATTAGGAGAGTGGCAAATCAAAATCTTTACTTTACTAGGGATGCCCAATATCAAATCATTTACCTTTCTTTTATTGGACCCATGTAATATTGAGATTTAACTGAATGTTATTTTCAGATTAACTCTTATGAATAAAAATGAACATTGCATGTTTTGAACTGAATTACAAAAATAAATTAGCTTTTTGATAATATTCAGATTTATTCAGATAGCCTTGTACATTCTGGTATATAAAAGAGATATGTTATAATTCCTTTTAATAAGTATAATCACCTCCTTTTATTTCTACTGACAGAGAGAAGTGGCTCTGTAATAAGATAATGAGGCAAATTAAATTGAAATACTATTACTAATTAAAACATTTATTGCAACTATTATTCTGAGAGGGGGAAATGTTTGTTTGTTTCTAATAGCATCTGGTTAGTAGTAGAAAGAGTAAGACACAACCATAAGGTGTCAGTAATGGACCAAGTTGTTGGTCCATCAAAAGCTAGGGGGCTTTATATGTCCCAATAGCTGTCAGAAAATACTTCCTCTATCTTTTAGTGTAATTCCAGTTTCATTTTGTATAGTTAATTTGTTTATTCTTTCATACTGATTGAAGTGTTGATGAAAAATAAAGGGACACAAATATTCAAAACAAGCAGATTAAGCACAGATACCTGCAGCCTTTGTTTGGTGCTTAGGTAATATTAAAAATAACAATAATAATAATTGTTTGTGATTTTCAAATACTAGTTTTGTTATAAACTTAATTAACTTATTATTAACTGAAAATTATAAACTATATATATAGTCTAAAGAGAAATTGTAAGAGTATAATTGGAAATTGGCTGGTCAGAGCTTTACAAAAAATAGGAAATTGGAAGCAGCCTAAAAAACCTGTTACTGCAACATATTAGTTTGGTCATTCATGCCCCGTTCAGTTAGATAAGCGTAATGACCAACTATAATGGCCACTACCAGCTCACTTGACCAAAGCAGTCAAATGAGCACAGGGGATGTGAAGAAGGACAATAAAGAAAAGCAATCCAGAACAGAAACTGGTAAACCTTAGAAATAAACTTTTTAATATAGCTTCTGAACCAAATCAGAACTGTCTTACTTCAGAAAGACAGTTCATGGAAAGGTGCTTCATTGACAGATTTTGAGTTAATGGAACTGAATCACCGCTCTTTCTTTGAATTACCCTGCAGCTCTGAAACAACAGAGATTTTTTTTTTCCTTTTTTACATTTCAGAGGACTAATTTGCCTAATCTTAGTTCTCAGCGAAAACGCAGAAAAACCAGGTCTAAGAAAGCTTTTAAAGCTTTTTAATAAGTCTATGTGAGTGGTTGTATCCAGTTTGTTTGGTCCAAATGCGACTAAAAAATGCCTTTTAGGAGAGACTGTAAGAAGAGTCTGCCCTTCTCCTCATTTTGTATAATTCATTGTGTTGATAGTCCAAAGATGTGCAGAAGAGACAGAGCTGAGGAGGCAGAGATCAAGGAGAATTTAGACAAGGGAGAGGTTGTAACTGCCTGTGTGCTGAATGTAGTCATAACTGATAGAATGAAATGTATTTCCAAAAATAGGGTTGATGAAAAACACTTGAAGCGAAAAATACTGAGCAAAAGCATGACCACTATAGCAGCTCAGTGGTAATTGGTTTGTATTTATTAGATATAATATTTTCATGACTGACAGCAGTGCAATTCTCCAAATTGTGTCAGTCACTCATTGCAGTCATACTGAGGAAGTGTATAATGTCTTGCAGTGCTCATGTTCTTCTTATTCTGCATTCTGAGTCATCACAAAAAATCAGTGATCAAGCTCACAAAACAGAGACCTAACGAGAAGGCACAAAAATCGCTGATGTAACCAACTACAACAACTCATGCTTGTGTTTTATATGTTGCCATGTGTGGACAAAAAAAAGCATGCATGCAATCAGACTTTCCTAAACAAATAAATTATTACAGAGTGAGCCTTTTGTTTCAGCCGGCAACATGTTTAGGGAATGCCAAACATCTCTGCTGCCATCACTTGGAAAGTATTACAAAGTAAAACCTGATGTGTTAAAATATTCACAGCTGAAGCCTTCACTCTCAATTAAGTTCCTGCTCTTCAAGCGCAATGAAGGAGAGAGAAATAGGAGAAAACAAGTGTTGGACCTCAACAGAGACTGCTGTGCGTTAAGAAATAGTGGATTTTGCCAAAGAGCTTTGACTTCTGTCATGGAGGAAGAAAGGGAATACAACATGCATGATAAGACCTGACTGAATGGTCCTGTTCTGGGAGCCATGAATTAAGAAAACACCAATTTTGGCCTCTGCAGCTACAACTTGCTTTGCATACATTATTAAAGATTTTATAATATATTAATTGTTTTACACAATTGTCTTTGTTTCATAACTGACTCATAACCTTGTCCCGAATGTCTCACATTTGTAACCTCATAGATAAATACTGATACCTGAGACTGGGCATAAAATATTGTACTTTTTCATTGTTATTTTCTCTTTGAATCTAGGATGTTTTGCATTTTCTGCAACCATGGTTTGGTTAAATCTTTGTATATTCTAAAAGTTTTGAAACAGAATTTTGAGAGCCAATTAATCACAGACTCACCGTGTGTTCAAGATATTCTGCTGTGTTTAAGATCTGATTGAGGCCTTTTTTAGTGATGCTATATTATATGCTATATGCTATATTATATTATATTTAATGCAATCCCACTGCTGAAATTTCGAGCAATGACAACCTAGAGAAAATAGTGAAGAGAAAATATGCAATGACTCCAAAGGCAAGCCTGAACGTATCTGTTGGATTCAGGACTTCAGGCAGTTCTGGTTACTTGTGTATACAAGGATAGCAAGCAAGGATGCAAATGTAGAGAGCAAAGGCAGAGTGGAGCTCCTCAGATGTGACATTTAGGACTGAGCACTGTGTTAATATATTCATTCATCTTCCATTTTATGGTAAAATTTATCACTACATCTATAAAATGCCAAAGCGAGCATAATAATTGAACTGAGAAAAGGCAATACATTGTGTAGCATTACATTGTTTCTTATTCATCCATATTGTGAGGAGTGAGGTAGACAGGTAACAAAAAAAAGCTCTTAAAAAGGGCTTTGAGTGATGCTGAGAACTCATAAAACTTTGCAGAACCATACAGAAAGAGCAAGAAAGTGTATGATGCAACAAACGTTTATTACAACCGAATCTGGAAAGTTGATCAGGCTTGGCTCTGACATGGCTCAACTGGGCAATCTTTCTGTTGCTTATGGTATTAATTTAGTTCTGGTTCTGTGTCAGTCAACGCATATCTACTCACTGGGAGCCGTCAGCTTCCAAGCAAAGGGGTCGTCTTGAGGTTGAAAAGCCAATCAGATGTGGACTTTCATAAACATGTGGCTACACAGCTAATAAGACACATGGATTTTTTTTTCTACCACATTGTTTAGACTCATAGAGAGTTGATGAATGTAAATCGGCTACCATTCAGTGACGCCCCCACAAATTTTCCAAATAGGAGCCAGCATTGAAAAATGCTTTGATGCAGTACAATTAATAGAAACAACAAAAAAGCCTACCACAGACCATTTCTCTTTTGTTTTTACAAATTTATATTTTGAACTGACTAGGGAAGAACATTTAAAGTTGTCCAGAAGACTTTCCAGCATCTAGAGTTTCACAACCTACATGTAGAAGCCATTGATATTGAAAAATCCCAGAAGAGAGTCTCTGACATGTGCAGATATTTATTTCTCCTTTTCAGAGCATCCAGGATGATCCTTGCATCTCCAGAACACTTTCCAGCACTGTGAAAACTATAAAATAAAAGGTTGCTTATTCAG
Organism: Characodon lateralis; assembly: GCA_036250325.1. Classification (NCBI taxonomy): domain Eukaryota; kingdom Metazoa; phylum Chordata; class Actinopteri; order Cyprinodontiformes; family Goodeidae; genus Characodon; species Characodon lateralis. The sequence goes on from JAHUTJ010034489.1 coordinate 4,910, forward strand.
TGTTTGATAAACAAGGTTCTAAACATAATTGAATACATTAACTGTAAAGGTGATTTCGAAGATTAATGACCAGTGTACGCTGGTTAAATGCCCGTATGACCCCCAAGTCAATGATCAGGCCAGATGATGCGTTACGGTTTCTTTAATAAGCAGATTCAGGTACCAGGTACACGTGTTCTACAAAACAGAATACACAAATAAAACATTTGTGTATAATTCATTGTAATAACAACTTCCCATATGAATAGATTACATAGAATATTACAGCCACAAGATGTATTGTCTAACTAACTGGCCCATAAGCCTTTATTTAAGCCTGAACTATATTTGGTAACAAATGACATATACCGTTTAATCCTTAGTCTAGTCCTGCATTTCAATCACTTATAATGTGGAGGTCAAGTTAGCAGTGTTGGGACCTTTACTTTAAAACGTAACTAGTTATAGTTACTAGTTACTTCTCCCAAAAAGTGACTGAGTTAGAAACTCAAATTCTGCACTATCAAAGTAACTATTACTAGGCAAGTAAGGCATTCAGTTTCTTTTCAGAATCTAAAATGATACAAGTTGCTGGCTAGAAAAATTAAGCCTTTTCTGTTTGCGTGGCGTAAGATTGTCGGACCTCGCGCTGGACGCAGCAGGGCTCAGGTTGTTAGCGACAAGCGTTGTGGAAGGGTGAGACGATGCGAGGTGCTTCATAAGGTTGAAGTGTGCTGGTCACGGATGTGGATAATGTCTGTGTTCCTGGACATAACTTGTAAATCACCGGAGGGGGATTGTGCACTGGGGTGGCCAATGTTATTCCAGGGGGGGACCCTTCGGCATTGGTACCATTGCAGGCTTGAGCTACTTTAACATCTGAGGTTGCAAACGTGCAACCATAGAGTGCAAACACTCTGTTGAACAAAAACAGTTACATTTCAGAGTTACTCATTATGTCCTATTTGTAGCTGACTAACCATTATTTTATATAATATTAAAATAAATTATATTTAAATTATTAAGCAACATCATTCATATAAGAAATACTTTGAAACATATTCTTTGGCATTTGGACAACTTTCTTTTTTGAAGCATACTTTACTTTAAGGGTTCATATACACTATCGGGATATTATAATAGTTTTTTGTTTTTTTTTCTTTGCCAAAGCTAAAATGTCAAGAATATTTCCACAGTACTTGGAGGAATGCAGTTCTTGTGGTTGAATTGTCAGAACTAGGGTGCTTTGATACATTGTGACTGTTTATTAAATCAATAGTGATAGGTTTTAGATAATTATGTTGGATAGGACAGAGAAGAAGATACATTTCAATGTTCAGTGTTCAATTATTGAGCAGAAGTTATAGCAAAGATGAAAACAGTCTTATCTTCTTCTCTAAATAAATCTCATCTCCCCAATAAGTAAATTATCAGGTTGTGTCATAAAGCAAATATTGTTTTGTACAAAGTAATCTACAGCCAGTGAAAAATGTGCAGTTTCTAATTGGAAAACAAAATGACTTATTATGGTATATCAATAAATACTTTTTACATTCTGCCATAAATAATCTTATAGATAATCAGTCATTTGAAAGAGCACTGTGTGGAGATGTGAAACTGCTCAAAGCACTGCCGTTCACAGATTTATTCTCTTGTAACGCAAAATGGGTGTCTGCTTGTAACTGATGCATATCCACCCTTCAGTACATTTCTGTGTTGTAACATGCTGCATTCATTAACAGGGATAAATGTTTCTAGGTGCGAGGACTATAATCATAGCCTTTTTCCCTCCATACTGAGAAGTATTTTGCTGTAGAAGGGAATGGACATGATGTGTCTGAAGATGTCCCATGCCAAGAATATGTCCCCTTTCTGAATAACCACAAATTGTAGAAACACTGAATATAGAAAACACACAACTACAATTAAAAATTGCTCTGCATTTAACAGTACTCATAAATGTGGCAAAACTTTTAACGTTTCATTTAACAAATCTGCTAAAACCAAGGGACAGGCAGACAAATAAAAACTCCAAAAAGACCTCTTGAATCTAGAATAAGGAGCGAGTTTAGGTAATCACTTTGTCTGCCTTAGGGAAAGAAATAAATATTTTAGCATATTTTGGTAAAGAATAGATGGGCTATTTACTAACTTCCATTTATAGTCTTTGTAACTGCAAAGCTTTTACCTACAGGAAAAATGAACAGCCCCCTTCAGTTTCCCCTCAATCAGGGGCTCGGTAGTCATGCCAATCTCTGGATAACTTGTTCATATACAACCAATTTAACTTGTATAGAAAGTATGGCTTTTAAAGGTTTCTTGTGCATTGCAAGGATTTTAAGCTGTCTCACCACTGTGCTACAACTGACTTGAAGGTGGAAAGTAACAATTTACATTGATTTTAGTTGCAGTTGTTGTGTATTATTGTACTGGTTGATTACTTTTGTGCAACTGTACATTTGTAACTTTACAAAAAAAAAAAGGAATTTATTTTAAGTTTAAATTTATGTTTTGTACACACATTAAAGACTAGGCATGGTGAGTTTCTGATACAAAATTATACCAAGTTTTTAAAACAGCTGAAATTGTCCTATGGTTTAATGTAATTTCAATAAGATGCAGGAGAAAAAACTGGAGTCACGAGAGTTTATTCTAGCTGTTTTTAGTATAGTTTAGCACTGTGCTACCCCTCTCCCCCACATTTTGCTGCATACTGCTAGTCAGTTGACTGAAGGAAGGCTACTATAATTTCCCCTCGCCTACTGATAAGTCAAACTGGAAATGTCTATGATCTATAATATTTATGGTGAAACTCACAGAAATCATGGTGTGGAAAATTTATTAGGTTAATACTGTTTATAAACTGCAGCTGTAGAGGTAGTATGTCTCTCAAGCGGCTGACTGATGGTGGCTAATTTAGATGGTAGGACTAATTTACCAGGTAAGATCAGCTTCTTAGAGTCCCTGAGTGAGTCCATAAATAGCAGATTGACAAAACATTATTTTCTGCACAATAAATATCTGAAATCTTCTATTACATTTTTTGGGTACTTAATTAATATTATTGCTTAAATCTACATGTCAATTACAAAATAATACCAGATAAATATTATAGATAACATAATTTTAAATGTAGAATAAAAATTTTTACAATTAGGGATTAGGAATAATTGTTTATTTTCTGTTTTAAATAACAGCAAATAGATTAAGTCATACAGTTTAGTTTAAATCTTTTTGGAAAGACAGTGATATTATGAAACCATTGTTGTAAAGGTTATCAGGCCATGAGAATCTAATCATGGCCCGTGCCCATTGAAAGACCCAAGAAAAATAAGTAGCAATTGAATCTTCTGAAGGGACTACAAGCAGAAAAGAGGAAGTGTCAAGTATAGGTTTTGCTGCAGCTGCAACTAACCTATTCACTTATTCCTAAATGAAACTCCATCAGTTCCCAAAAGCTAAAGCAAAGTGAAAGTCCAGGAGACACACAAGGAATAGTGTAGACCAAGCTGACAGCTACACACCATCAGATTCTACAGAGTGCTTCTTAGTTTAGTTCGTTTTTAATGGTGATGTTAAAAAATTGATGCCCCATTAAAAATAGAATTCATTTGAATTTAAATGAGAATAACTTTATAAACAGACTAATAAAATGATCAACTGAATGAATGTTGAAATGATACAACAGTTATTAGGAAAAAGACTCAGTTGTACATCAGTATAATTGCTGATTATCCATATCATACTGCAGTTATTGCCCCTTGAGTTTGCAGGAGCAACATGCTGCAGGAATGGAACAAAACTGATTCTTTGCTGAAAACAGCAACAATCCAGACTTCCTTTAGTGAGGTCAAATGTGTTTGTAGCTGTCCTCATGCTTAGTAGTGTGACTTTCTGCTACGCAACACTGAAAGAGTGCTGAGTGTTGTCTTCTGCAGCAACTAGATATAAGTACCTCATGAAAACATGTTTCAAAAACCAAAGCTGTCTATTCAAAAGCCGTACACTTCCCCTTCATTAAAGTTATTTCTCTGTGAGTATGATTTGGATAATTGTAAACGGCGATCGAAATGTAAAGAGCGGGCAATTTAAGATAACAATTTGAGCACAATTGGATTGAGAAACAGCTGAAATGAAAAAAAAATGCTTGCCGAATGGTTTAGTCCTCATGTTCTATTTTGTTAATGCACTTCAACTTGTAATACAATGTAAAGGTAACTGAGTAATTTTTACTTTAAGTACATTTTAAACAAGCTACTTTTAAACAGACACATTCACTAAAAATTCCTTGTGCTTAAGAAACAAAAGTCACAGTAGCAACTGTACTTTTATCATCTGGTATCCTGAGGTAAGTGAATGTTTATCACCACAGACAGAGCGTTTGCATAGTGATAGAAATTATATATGTTACAGTGTTAAAAATTTAGGAATGCGATGCTGGAGCATTATTGGCATAAGGCAGCATATCATCTTAGACCTTTGAAATGCAATAGTGATAGCAATGCTGCTTGGGTTGTAAGATTGGGTTGTAAGATTCTGCTTACATTGTGTTAACAGATGAATGTAAATTCATCTGTTAACAATTTAGAATGTATTAAATGTACCAAGGACTAAGTATGTGCATTGGGGTGATAGAGCATTCTCAGTAGCAGCTCCTAGACTGTGGAACCAGCTCTGTCTCTGACCTGGGTCGTTTTAAATCGAAACTTAAAACTCTATTATTTAGAAAGGCTTTTAATATCCAGTAGTTTGGTGGCACATTATTCCAGCATTTGTATTGTTTAATTGGTGTTTCTGTTGTTGGTTGTTTGCTAATTTACCTTTTATGAATTTCTTTTGTTTCTTTTTATGTATGCTTTGTAAAGCACTTTGGTTGCCTAGTCGGCAGCTTTGAAAGGGCTATACAAATAACTAAAAAATAATAATAATAATCTGTTAACAGAATATAAGCAGAAAAAAAATGTTTCTTTATAAACAGGTATGCTTGTCACTTAACATCTTATTCACTTCTTTTTTTTTTGGCAAAACTGCCTTTATTTCCATTAAGGTATCCAACCTGTTTGATACCACAAGGATTTGCATAACATTTTTTACCAGCACAGAAAAAAGTTACACATAAGAAAATCATGATTATTTGGTAGGTTGCAAGCATCCCAGTCATGACCTTCAACATTTATTAGAGAAAATACTCACCTATATACATTGTAGTCATATTCAGTTCCAATTGCATACAGTTCAGTCCAATTCTAAATATAATACAAAACAATCAGCAATCAGTTATCATATAATAAATATTGGCAAAAGTTGTCCATGTATAAAAGCCTGGCTGATTATATTGAGTTACTGATTTTGCAAGAATCCCGCATCCACAAGTATGTGGCAAAAGTGAAATAGAAATACTTCTTTTTATTTTCCCTCCTAAACAGTGTGCTGTAATTACATGTTGCTTTCGCACAAATTCTGTGGACCACAGCATGCTCTATGAATGTTGTTTCAATTTAATTTGAAGTCTTTTGTCACCCTCTTTGTCTATCTTATTAATTTGCCCTCCTTATCCTCCTGTCCTCCACACCTCTTCTACCCTCAACCGTGAAAATCACACATTATTTGAATATCACCTGGTTTTATCCCCTGCTTGCTCATTCTGCTCAACACAAACAGCAGAACGGCAACAATAAGTCAGTGATGACCTTAACCATGATGTGTGATTCTTCTTAGAGAGCCATTTGGGTCCAAAGTTTATCAGCTTACCTAATTTCTGTGGTATTATTGTCTGTAAATGAATGTGGGGGTAAAAATTTATAAAATAGGCAGATCACAATGACAAATTGTGCTTAATCTCATGCACAACCTGTGATTAACCTGAGATTAACCTGAATGTTTTGCCAACTGTGATTGTAATTAATTTGATTAAGATCTTTTGGAGTTTTGTGCTCTAGCACTATAAAAAAAATTGCATTTCTTTATGTTTCAATGAAAAAAGACATATTGAGCTAGGTTAGTGTTATGATATATCACCAGTTTGTTACATTTGAAACTGTTTCAGTATATAAATCACAAGCTTATGACACAGTAATCAAATTACATGATATATGAATTACAGCCTCAACATTATATTTCATTATTCTATGATGTAATTATATGGCAACCTAATATACACAGCAATCTAATGAGTGGTATACTTTCTACATATAAATTAAGTAATTAGGTGATATTGCAGTAAGGTTGTTAGAGGATTAATAGAGTTCCACAAAGGCTGGTTGGTTGCCTGGCAGAGTCACAATTGACAGTTGATCTACAAGCAATTATCCTTTTCCAATATTCTGACCATAACTCCCGGGTAAAAGATCTATCATCTAATTAGTCAACGCTTTCAGTCAGAAGCACATTATTGCAAAAAGAAACAGGCAGAGTGAGGATCGATCAGGCAGACACAAAGACTGACAACTGCCAGCTCACTTATCTAATATAATAACAGAAAATTCCTCTAAAACCACCTCATTAAGGCTTCAGGCTGAGAAGAGCCTAACCTTTTTATGCCAGCACAAAGTAGACAAAACGATTAGCAGAAAGGTCTAAGCGAAGAAAAGAGTCAAACAGGATGAAAAGTGAGATGAAAAAAGTAAATAGTCAGGAGGTGGAGGCTGCAGCAGAGAAGAAGATTGCAAAATGGAAATCAGACTTTAGGACTGAAAGCATGCAAGAGGAAGGAGGACGAAAAAGGACAACAGGATGAGGCAGGGATCCATAGAGAGGAGCGGGGGAACATTATATTAATTATGAGTGGAGGAAGTCATTTAGTTAAATTTAGCCATCATTTAGAAAGCTCTTCATGTCCCTTAAACAACTCACCAGCAGGCTGCTACATGTCACAAAATGACTGGGGCAATCAAAATTCGAATTGAGGAGAGGAGAGGAGAGGAGAGGAGAGGAGAGGAGAGGAGAGGAGAGGAGAGGAGAGGAGAGGAGAGGAGAGGAGCAAGCTGGCTATGTGACACCTCTCTGTTTTCTGTCTTACTCAGTGTGGTGACGTCAGCTTTTTAACAGCACTGGTGTCAAATCTGGCCTCCCTCCTGTTTCTAGAACCAAGACGATAATCATGAAAAAGACTACTAAGCTGTAAATGTGGGGTTTTTCATGGATATGTATGAGGTCTTTATCCCCATGGATCTCTGTGAAGAAATTTGTGGATGGACACAAAAAAATCGTGTGGATCATAAAGTTATCTTTGAAAGCCCTTGAACATTCAGTTCTGCATCCCAAGCTCTTCATTCACTGCACTTCCACTCATAGAAGTATTGGCAATGAGAACAACAGTCTGGGAATCATGGTATTCAGTCCTGCGATGACATTTACAAAGTGACATTTTCTCAGTGTTCATCTCTCATTTACACAGGAAACAGAGCGAAAATGCAGGTGAGATGCACTTTATGTGAACCATATTATCAATACTCAGACTGTCACTTTTAAGAATATAACTAATAATAATGAACCCTTTTGAGACATGTAAAAATGTCTGTCTAAACTGGCTCAGCAGACATGTAAAGAGGCATTTACCTCCGCACACTACCAATAACAGACATAACAACAATAGGAAGTACATTGTATTTTTTAACCTTTTATCAAAATCAGAGTTGCATCGGTGTTATAATTAATCACTAACTTTATACAGAGAAAACTGAAATCAGGAAGTTACCACTGTAATTGTACAAAAGATAACTAATAAATATATTATTATGTTTTTCCTGATTAGCAGAGTATCTGTCTATAGATGTGAGAGTGTGCCTGGGTATTTTACCAGTTCTATGAGATTAATCAGAGCTTTTTCATCAAATTGAGCTCCATGAGGTATGAAATATCTATCCAGAATGACAGCAGAAGAAGCTGCAAAATGATGATGTAATTATAAGACCAGCTGTCAAAACTCAAAAAAGCCACAGAGTGAACACAGCTCAGGACACAGTTCACTGTGATGGGTTTTCCTTTAGTCAGCCTTGCGCTGTTATTATATAACTGCTTCATGACAGCAAGTGAGATGATAATGAACGTTTTCTCACACATTGAGTGTTGGAATTTCTGATTTGGATTTGATAATCAAATTTTATCTCTAGCACTAGTTGGATCTGTGGAAAAGACAGTTTCCTGCTTTGTTCCATAGTCACTCCTGAGTTTGAAGTGTTCAGTCCTTTTTTACATTGTGTTCAGCGTTACAGTGACTAAGTACTGTCTAAAGGCAGCCAGTAAACACTACTTGGGTGTCTCAGTACTTCGTCATGGTGCATTACTACTGTGTATGATACATCTTAATGTATGGCTAGATTTGAGAAAATGGGTAGCATGTTTTTACATAATCCTCCTTTGTAAACACTGGTGTTATTTTTTGACAGCTTGACTGTATATTGGTTGCAGCTGTAAATATATTACAAATGTGAATTTACAATGACAAATACTGCTGATAAAAGGTTATGGGACATTTCACAATGAACAGCTTGTTTTAGAGTTGTAGCATGTGTGTAAAAAATCAGAAGCACTCAGTTGAAATGAGGTTTGTTTTTAATTCTTTAACTACAATGTATCTTTGACATGTGTGCCCTTTAGATCTGACAACAAAGTTGTGCAATACAATTTTATTTCCCATTTTTATAATCTCTTAATGCCTCCAGCTCAGCCTTACTAGGGCAACCTGCAGGCCGAGCAATCATTGTAAACTTATTTTGCTCACGGAATTTTTAATTAGTCCCTACAGTATTGGGACATTTCACAGTAGCCCACCATTTTGTTGTCTGGAAGGAAGAATGTGCCAGTAAGGCTTCTGTGGTCCAGCTAGATTATAAGATGTTGCAATGGGGACAGTAAAAAAAAAAAAAAAAAAATCCACAATAGTCTACTAATTGCAGATGCACTTGCTGCACATGTAATCGCAGCTGTAAATTATGAAAGCTGTTATCAAATAAACAAACTTTAGAGAAAACAGCAGTGTGGTTGTTTTATGGAGGTCAGCTATAAACCACGTCCAAACACAACACATTCTGTGCATTGTCACTTTGCCAGCTTGGCTTTCCCTTCAGCACACAAATATTGAGCCCCTCCATCACAGAAGGTCATCAACCATCCTCCATAAATACATTAAACCATCCTTATTTCCATAAACAGACTCTCCAATATAACCAAAAATACCTTGGCTGTAATTCTTGCACAAGGGATTGAAGTTGGTTGCACTCCTGGTCCATGACTCTCTTTCAATTCTAATTAAGGTCTATTTTGACAATAGACTTTATGGTGTACAAGCTTTGTACACTACTCTTACTGCATCACAAATGCACTTTACAGTGAATTGATGCATGTACCTGCTCCTTACTGATAATCAGTGCACCTCTATTGCATTTAATTATTTGCTCTGTCAGTATTTAGCAGGATTCTGTTGTTTATTGCCAGATCAGATGTGTGCTTATCCAATTTTTACCTGTCCAATAAGTTTTGGCACTTACTTCGGTTCCTGTGTACACACATTTTGTATCATCTGCATTGTATTTTTATTGTTCCCTCATGTACTGGAAGTTGGTTGTATCTGTGCCTCTCTGTCTTTTGCTTCCAACTTCTGCCATTGGGTGCTTCCCTCGTCTTTATAAGCTGTCACAGATTTTACATTATAATATGATTTTTTTTTCCTTTTTTCTGTATGAAAAATTACAGAATTATTATTTACTTTAACAGAACCAAAAGTTCAACTGGAGTTATCTTTAAACTTTTGACAGACTGCATTCTAATATGCATCTACAAACATTACCGTCATAGAGTTTACTGCAGACCCACAGCACCGCTTAGCTGATACCAGATGGTTTGTTTCCCAGGACCATCTGGGGAATCTTTCAAGGGATCCATTTGAAAACAGCCAGGCATTATCACATTATACTTAGCAGGTGAGTAGAGAAAGTATCTGTCAAGCTCACAAGCTAAGTTATACCAAGAAAATTAACCAAGTGAAACCCCACATAACCTGTTAGAGAAGAAGTGTTGTTTTTTGGCAATGTTATCATATCTGTAGCTATATACACTGCCTGGCCAAAAAAAAGTCACCACCAAAAAAAAAAAAAGGTCACACACTCTAATATTTCATTGGACTGCGTTTAGCTTTACGGTACGCATTCGCTGTGGCATTGTTTCGATAATGTCACAAGATTTATTTCCACCCAGTGTTGCATTAATTTTTCACAAAGAAAAATCTTGCATCATCAATGCAAGATTTTTGCAAGATCTTGCATTGATGGTAGAGTCTGACCGCTGTGCAAAGCCTTCTCCAGCACATCCCAAAGATTCTCAATGGGGTTGAGGTCTGGACTCTGTGGTGGCCAATCCATGTGTGAGAATGATGTCATTCAGTATATTCAGGTAGTCAGCTGACCTCCTTCTTTGAACACATACTGTTGCTGAACCCAGACCTGACCAACTGCAGCGACCCTAGATCATAGCACTGTTCCCAGCACTAGGGATGATCAGGTGCATCAATTCACCTGCCTATCTTCTACCCTTGATGCGCCCATCACTTTGGAACCAGGTAAATCTGGACTCATCAGACCATATGACCTTCTTCCATTGTTCCAGAGTCCAATCTTTATGCTCCCTAGCAAATTGAAGCCTTTTTTCCAATTAGCCTCACTGATTAGTGGTTTTATGAAGGCTACACAGCTGTTAAGTCCCAATCCCTTGAGTTACCTTCGCATTGTGCGTGTGTAAATGCTCTTACTTTCACTATTAAACATAGCCCGGAGTTCTACTGTTATTTTTCTTCGATTTGATTTGACCAAACGTTTAAGTGATCGCCGATCACGAGCATTCATTATTTTTTTCCAGCCACATTTCTTCCTCGAAGACTATGAGTCCCCACTATCCTTCCAGTTTTTAATAATGCATTGGACAGTTCCCAACCCAATTTCTGCAATCTCCTCAGATGTTTTCTCTGCTTGATGCATGTCAATGATTTGACCCTTATGAAACAGACTGACATCTTTTCCATGACCACGGGATGTGTCTTCCGACATGGCTGTTCAAGAAATTAGAAGCAACTCGTTGCACCATTTGGGGTTAAATAACTTGTTGCCAGCTGAAACATAATCGCTCATGCAGTAATTACTGAATGGGAGGCTCATACCTATTTGCTAAGTTAAATTAAGGTGGCAACTTTTTTTTTTGGCCAGGTAATGTATATAGCTATAAGTCAAATCCTATTTGATTTAAGGACTGATTTGTAGCCTGGTGAGTTGGGCTTCCCGATGAACATGATCTTGTGAATATCTTTAGGATTCTGCTGCTTTGTGAAATGAGGCGACAGCCTCACTGCAGGCAATATATATATATATATATATATATATATATATATATATATATATATTTTTTTTTTTTTTTTTTTTTTTTTTTTTATATATATATCAATATCACCATAATTTCAGTAAATTAGAATATAATTAAAACATTAATTGTTCAGTAATTCAATTCAAAAAGAAAAACATATATATTATATATATTATCTAAGATCAATGCAGACAAGATGTTTAATATGGATATGTTATGTTATGGCCTAGGCAATGAAGGGGAAGACTGCTGAAGTGACAGTTGTCCAGCAGACGGTTATAACATCCTCCACCAGGAGAGCAGGCAACGAAAGGCCAGGGCTAAAGAAACTTATGTCTCACAGAGTTTTGAATCCCAGCAAATTAATGGACACCTGAGAGAAAGAAAACAAATTACTGAACAAAGGTGCAGAAACAACAGGAATAACCACAAGCCTTAAAGGATTATGATGAAAAGTCTATTCAAGAGTTTTGGGGGAGTTTCAAAAGATGTGGACTGCAGCTGGAATCAAAGCTTCAAGAGTCACCACATATTGACATAAAAACTATCATATTCCTTCTGTAAAGTCAATCCTGAACAAGAGACAATGACAGAAGTATCTTACTTGCACTAGGGAGAAATATAACTACAGGGGTTGGACAATGAAACTGAAACACCTGGTTTCAGACCACAATAATTTATTAGTATGGTGTAGGGCCTCCTTTTGCGGCCAATACAACGTTCAATACATGTTCATCAAACCAATCTTTCACCAGTCTTGCTGTGTGTATTGGTGCATTGTCATCCTGATACACGGCACCGCCTTCAGGATACAATGTTTGAACCATTGGATGCACATGGTCCTCAAGAATGGT
>JAHUTJ010034490.1:0-17085 GCA_036250325.1 Characodon lateralis
TCCCGAGACAACCGAAAGCGCAATCAGCTGCTCAGGCACCACAGAAACCCTCTGCCTCCGAGGCACAGTGGCAGAGGAAGCCCGAAGGCTCTCGCCTCGACCAGCCACCTCCCACCTCCACTCAGGTGGTAAGGAGGAGGAAGCGGTTGGCCTGACCCCCTCCCTGGACGGAGGGAGCGAGCAGGGATCGATTCCCTCCACGGCTCTGTTACCGAACCCGTTCGAGGAGTTCAGCCGATTTCAGTGCGTGACCGAGAGGACGTTCGAGCCTGCTCAGAACGCCACGAAGAAACTGAGAGACTGTGTTCATTATGGGGAATTCCACAGCGACCCCCGTTCATGTCCCACAAGCACATTTTTCTGTTCAACAAAAATAAATGCTCACAAACTGCCGCATCCAGGCCACGAGCCGAGGGCGCAGTTAAAAACATTGGAAAATATAAACGCACTCTCTTGGGGATTTGATCCCTCCTTTTTCGGAAGGACTGAGACCTCTCCTGAGTGTGAGCAGCTCTGTTGCGCAGCCAATACCGTGCGCATGCGCACTACAAGACGGAGCTTTTTGCGACCTAGCGTCAGAAGGCGGCGCTCTCAGCCCGTTTTCCAAAGACTGGCCTGTCAGCCGCCTGACAGTGAACATCAATCTTTGGGAAAAATGCACAGACTCAGAGTGGGTTTTAAGAACAATAAGGAGGGGATACAGGCTGCAGTTTGCCGTATCCCCCCCATGCTTCAGGGGAGTGACTCAGTCACAAGCAGAAGGGGAAGCCGCTCTTTTCCTACAGGAGGAAATTATTTCGTTGCTAGAGAAGAGAGCGATAAGACTGATTCCTCACGAACACTGCGGCGTCGGTTTTTATTCGCGCTATTTCCTCGTTCTGAAGAAAGGCGGGCGGGGGATGCGTGCAATTTTAGACCTCGGGGCGCTGAACAAGCATCTGAGAAAATACAAATTCAGGTTGCTGACCCACACCTCCCTGTTGCGCTTCCTTCGTCCCGGCGATTGGTTTACTTCAATCGACCTCAAGGATGCTTTTTTCCACATCCCCATATACCCACCACACAGAAAATATCTCAGATTTGTATTTCAGGGAAGCTGTTACGAATACCGCGTACTCCCTTTTGGACTGTCTCTGAGCCCCAGAGTGTTTGTGAAGTGCACGGAGGCTGCTGTGGGTCCGGGGCATCCGCGTGGCGATGTACATAGACGACTGGCTGATCGCCTCGTCCTCCCACCAAGAAGCTGCAGACCACACAGCTGTATTAGCACAGCACATGATGGATCTGGGTTTCCAAATAAATGTGGAGAAGAGTGTCCTGCGTCCGTCTCAACACATATCCTTCATAGGTCTCGCCCGACACTCAGTCCAGGCCAGAGTGAGACTAACAGAGGACAGAGTGACAACCATGCTCGACTGCTTGTCCATGTTTCGCAGAGGAAATCTGGTATTGTTCACACTCTGCAGAAGGCTTTTGGGGCTGATGGCTTCAGCATTAGTAGTAGTCCAGCTTGGACGGCTCCACATGAGAGGGATCCAACGATGGATGGCCTCTCATCAGAGGCTGAACCCACCCTTCTGTCAGAGAGTGAGGATCAACACCACAGCCTGCACAAGAGCACTACGTCCTTGGCGGGATGCTGACCGAGGGTGTTCCGATGGGAGTCGTGCAAAACAGAAAGGTGGTCACGACGGATGCCTCCCTGTCGGGCTGGGGAGGTATATGTGAACAACAAATGGTGAATGGGTCTTGGGGCCCAAACATCCTGTCAGCTCACATAAATTACTTGGAGCTGGTGGCTGTTCACTTAACGTTAAAACATTTTCTCCCTATCCTGAGGGGACACCACGTGCTGATCAAAACAGACAACACCACTGTGGTGGCTTATATCAACAGGCAGGGAGGTCTGAGGTCACTGAGGCTCCACAGGCTAACTCACAAACTAATAATTTGGAGCAGCAGACATTTTCTGTCACTGAGAGCCACTCACATCCCAGGAGTACTGAACTGTGGAGCAGAGCTTCTCTCCAGGGGGAATCCTCTGTATGCAGAGTGGAAGCTCCATCCGGAGGTGGCCAGGCTGGTCTGGCAGAAGTTCGGTCAGCCATCAGTGGACCTGTTTGCTTCACAGGAGAACAATCAGTGCCCCCTGTTCTTCTCCCTGCACGATCAGAACGCACCTCTGGGGGTGGGGACGCACTAGCCCACACCTGGCCTCGTGTTCTGCTCTATGCGTTTCCCCCAATAGCTCTCATTGCACCAACACTATCCAGGGTACGAGCAGAAGGCCTGACAATGATCCTTATTGCACCCCAATGGCCAGCAAAACACTGGCTAGGGGAAATAACACAGCTCCTCTGCCAGGAGCCGTGGCCTCTTCCTGCACGCAGGGATCTGCTGTCTCAGGCACGAGGACAAATATTCCATCTCCACCCAGAACATCTGGCTCTGTGGGCTTGGCCCATGAGTGGTTCAATCTGCAATCTGTAGGTCTCCCTCAGAATGTCATTGAAACAATACAGAATGCCAGAGCGCCTGCTACAAGATCTTTGTATGAACGCAAATGGTCCGTTTTTGAAAAATGGTGCTCTGAAATTCAAGAAATCCCCTTTCAGTGTTCTGTGGCGGTGATTTTAGCCTTCATACAGAACCTGATTGAAAAGGGAAAAGCTTTTTCCACTATTAAGGTTTACTTAGCTGCAATTTCAGCCTGCCATGTAGGTTTTGAAGGAAAAACTGCAGGACAGCACCCATTAGTGGGCCGGTTCATATGAGGGGCTCGCAGGAAGCTCCCCGTTTCAAGACCCACTGCTCCATCATGGGATCTGCCACTGGTGCTGGATGCTCTCACTAGCCCACCCTTTGAGCCACTGGATCAGGTGATATTAAAGATAGTAGCTCTAAAAACAGCATTCCTGTTGGCACTGGTCTCTGCTAAGCGTGTGGGAGAAATCCACACTTTATCAGTGCATCCTTCTTGCACAAAATTTTCTCTGGACAAAACTAGGGTGGTTTTGCTCCCCATCCCTGCTTTTGAGCCTAAAGTGTTGGGGTCATACTCTCCAATTGAGTTGGTGGCTTTTAATCCCCCTCCTTTCTCCTCACAGGAACAGGAGAAGCTGCAAAACCTCTGTCCGATACGTGCTTTACAGATCTACCTAGGGAGAACAAAACAGGTCAGGAAAAGTGACCAGCTGTTTGTCTCCTGGGCTAAGAATCATTATGGGAAACCGGTGTCTAAACAGCAGCTCGCCCATTGGATCACTGCTGCAATCTCCTTAGCCTATAGTTCAAAAGGGCTTCAGCCTCCAGAGGGCCTGCGTGCCCACTCTACTAGGGGCTTGAGCTCTTCATGAGCCCTGCTCAGAGGAGTATCTCTGCGAGAGATTTGTGCTGCTGCAAGCTGGGCGTCTCCTCACACGTTGGCTCGGTTTTACAGACTAGACGTCACAGCATCATCGCTGGCTCATTCAGTACTCGGTGTGGCACCGAGCGCTATAGAGAACTGTGATTGATTGTTTTACAATCTGCTGACATGCAGTGTGTAATCTGCTGAGCAATACGGGAGGCAGTATATTTTCGTTCCCAATGTGAGACACGAAACGAATGCTATGAAAGAGAACTTTAGGTTACTTTCGTAACCCCGGTTCTCTGAGTAGCATGAGTGAGTGTCTCACCAAGTCACCCTCCTTGCTTNAGGTTACTTTTGTAACCCCGGTTCTCTGAGTAGCATGAGTGAGTGTCTCACCAAGTCACCCTCCTTGCTTCGACGTTGCGAGGAAGAGGTGAATGTTTTTGAATAAACTATCAGTGCAGCGACAGCCTCTGGACAGGACTCTGCCCTCTCTGACACTGACAGGCTTATTTCCAGCCAATCCTCGCTGGCGTAATGCAATAGGAACTTCTGATGAGGTCACGCCGAGGGCATTCCCAATGCGAGACACTCACTCATGCTACTCAGAGAACCGGGGTTACGAAAGTAACTGTCTGTGCTGTTATTTGGTAAAGCTGTTCCATCCATTCATTCTTTCCTATGTTACCAAGACTTTTCCAGTTTCCTTTTACCCGAGCTTCATTTGTTCCTTTTTAGTTTTAGAGTGGCTTCCCTTGAGGTGTGTAACAGCACATGTATTCATACCACACATCAGAGCAAAGGCATCAGAATCTGATGTATGCAATCGGATACAGAATGTGTTAGTTGACTATGCTCATTCATATGAGAATATTCATGTGTTTTTCGGTTGTTTTCTGTAAAGCTGCTATATAAAGCACTCCACACCAAGGCCATGCAGGAGCCAATAATGGCATGTAGGAATCTCTTTTGAATTAGCACTGTGCAGAATATTTTTTCGTGATTTGTGTTACACAGCAGCAGGTAACAGTGAATAGTCAGTATTTGGTAAACACAATCGTTATATATTCATACTGTGTGACAGCTGATGTACACTTGGCATTTGTTTTTCTGTAGCCAAACCAAGGTAGGTACTCTATGGTGATCTATATGTGCTGTTACACTCTACTATTTTCTGATAGTGTGGTGCTGTGACTAGAACCCAGCCAATATTTTCTGATTGCTAGTTTTGATAAGAACTATTGGTGAATATCAGAGCTAAATCAGATATTAAAAATGTTCCATTTATGCATTGGACAAGAAACCTGTTGGACTGCAGATCATCTGATGTCAGTATTTTGTTCTGAATCCCACTAGAGGGAGCTCTTCCATCACAGTTAGAGAACCTGGTTTCTAAATAAATTAGACTATCTTATGACTCTTGATTAATCTTATTTCCAGCTTACGTTTTCTGTGAATTTCAGTCTGAATGTGTTTTGTTCAGCTCTACATGTAGCTCCATTTAACTGGGGAATGACATTAACCTTGTGATCATCCATGTTGTCTTTGTGTTTGTCTCACTCTGTGGGTGCATCCCAATCCTTTGGTGATGCCGGCGGTGATGGTGTGTTTCATCAACTTCTCCTCCTCTTCCTCCCTGCATGCCCTTCCTCCCCCCTATATAACCTCCTGGTGTGTGTGTGTTCCTCTCTTCTGCCTTCACTTCACTGGGGGAAAATCAAAGCGCAATCCATTAGAGTTCAACCAAGCGGGGCTGAGGAAGGCCTCAGTCAGTAAGGCCATCAAGGTAACAGCATCAGAGCACACCCATAAAGCTCAGACACAGAAGAAGAAGCGTAGAGGAAACACTGAGACATCTGCACAAACATTCACTCACATTACAGTAGGATCAGCCTGTTGACCTGTAGAAAGGTTCATTCACACCAACATAGTTTAACCCATTGGCTCTTTCATTTACTGACCATCATGTTGGCTGACTAAAACTGTGTCTAACAGTGTGTGTTGTATAGTACAGCATTACTGCCTGAGCTACTTTCATCTTTGTTGATTGATTTTCTTCCTTTAAATAGTTCTGCTGGGTTTTGTTCTGGACCTTTTGGGTCATGGGACTTTGTTCTTTCCCAGAGTTTCTGTCCTGAATCTTCTATTTCAACCCAAAGATGAGACTCGAGGAGAACAACATACGATTTGTTTTGTACTGTAAAGCTCCTATGTGTTTAGAAGTGAGAAATAAAGAAGTCTTTCTTAACATTGAGTTCGTTCGTTTTCATACAAACTGAAGCGGGAGACATAATTGGCTCCATCGCTGTTCAGGCTGTAGTAGGTAAAACTTTAAGAATATATCCTCTGTTTTCATCAAAGCTTCTCATTAATCCTTCTTGTTTGTAAAACCTGTGCTTGTTCTCCTGCAGTCCGGTAGAAAAGTGACCAGTGAACCCAGTCCATTTGTCCAGTTCAGAGTGGGGCACAAGTCCTTTGAGAGCAAGGTGAGAAAAAGCTCGGTTTACCAAGTAAGACTGCTTGGTTGAGCTGCTGATGTTATTGATAACCGTATTACTTTTCAGTTATAATCAAAATACACAAGCTCATATATGTTGCCTGTGCTCTGGTTACGTATCGTCTTCATGTCTTAGTTTTGTATTTAGTGCATTGTCATTTTTGATGTAAAGGAAAATTTGGAGAATAAGTGGTCTGTGTCTAAATAATGGATTGGTGTCCAGACCGCTCACTGCCCCTCACGGTGTTTATATTCACGTCTTAAAGTCAAACTAAGTCTTTTATCTGCATCTTTTCCCAGACCAAATTTAAAACCATTGAACCAGTGTGGGAGGAAAACTTCACCTTCCTCATCCACAACCCTAAACTGCAAGAGCTTGAGATTGAGGTGAGGAGGTGTCCATCCAGTCTGTATCTCCAGTGTTGTCCCTGATCCCTCTGCTGAAGTATTTTCAACCCTGGGTCTTTCAGGTGAAAGATGCAAAGCATGAGTGTTCGTTGGGGACTCTGACTCTGCCTCTGACCCGTCTTTTAGAGGCAGAGGATATGACTCTGAGCCAGCGCTTCCCCCTCAAGAACGCTGGACCGAGCTGCACCATCAAGATGAAGATGGCTCTGCGGGTTCAACATTAAAATAGTCTTTGTTTATGTTTGAATGAAGTTTCAGGTCATCTTTTATTCTCAACTGTTACATTTCTGTTGAGCTTTTAGTTATTTTTGTTTTTCTCATTTTTTATTTTCATCAGGTGTTGTCTCTTGAGACGGAGGCATCCTCGCCAACTAACTCCACCCCATCATCCATGCAGGTCCGCAAGTCCAGTTCTTCCACCCCCATCCCACAACCCTCTGTTTCCTCAGAATCCAGCAAGCCTCCCTCCAGCATCTCCGAGGTCCCCCGCACCTCCTCCACGCCGGTTCCGGACCCACGGAAGCGGCGGAAGGAGTCAGAGGGTGTAGTGAAGTCCCGGGGGAGCACAGACTTGGAACAGGCCGGTGTTGGAAGAGGAGGAGGTAAAAGCTTAGCAGAAACTGGGAAGAGCAGGTCTTACCTGGCCATCTCGGGCTCCCAGCAGTTCCTGGATGGAGGCAAGGAGCCAACGCCCAGCATCGCTTCGGATATTTCCAACCCCTATGCTGCTCAGGAGCTGCAGCAGAGACTCCAACAGCTGCAGAAGTACGTATCAGTAAAACTGATTTTATGCGCTGATCACTTACATCAGACCTAATTGAGAGATCAGTTCTTTGTTCGCAGGTTTTAATGCTCTGTCAGAAAATATTAGTTCATACTTGAGCAAATATTAGGTTTTAGAGCACAATGTTTCCAAAATGTTTATTGTGGGTCATAAATGGTTTTTTTTATCATTAAAGTTCGTTGGAGAATATTAATTAAAAAAAAACTTTAACCCTTTTTGCTCACCACCATCCTGGAGTTTTGATTCCTCTGGCCTTTTGAATTATCCTTCCCCAAGATCCCATAAGATTGTATCTGGGCTCTGGGCTGAAGCAGCATCTTGCATTCATTATTGTGTTCTCTGAGACGCTCATGAGGTTCTGAACATCCCGTTTCTCAGCTCAGCTGACAGGAAATGTTCAATCCGGCCTCCAGGCATTGGCTGTTTTCATCCAACACCCGTGTTCGATGTTTGATGATTCCTCTCTTTACATTTCAGAACCAATTTGTAAACAACACCAAAAGGTGATTGTGTTTCATAAGCTGCATCGTCTGTACTGCAGGTACTTAATAGAAACGATTAAGCAGCCTAGTTATAACCAAGTGGGTCAGGTTAAAAAGATCCGATTCGTCTTTCTTGTCTTCTTCCTACCGGTTCTCTTTTGAGTCAGGATCAGGCTCACAGACAGCGTTCCATTATGATGTCATTTAGACCTGATTAGGGTCTAAATGACGGAGTTTAGAAAAGGTGTGTTTGCCAAGTCGTTTTTAATAGCTATGGAAAATATATTCTGCTTTTCCTTTTTTTTTTTTTTTTAAACCTTGTTACATTTTTAGGCAGAAGCGGTCCTAATAAAATCGGGGCACCAATATTAGAAAATGTTGCGATGCTGATAATAATGGTAGACATTGCGATGAAGATATCAGTTGCTATATATGCTTATTTTCTTCTTCTCGCCCTTCCTCATCTGGGCTTCCACCACTCTGTAACCTTTAGGACAGGGGTTGGCAACTCCAGTCGTCGAGGGCCAGTGTCCTGCAACGTTTAGATGTGTCTGCTTCAACACACCTGAATCTAATTATTAGATGATCAACAAGACAGGGGGGGAATTTTACCGAGGAGGTACTTCAGTCATTTCATTCAGGTGTGTTGGATCAAGGATACATCTAAAAGTTGCAGGACACCAGCCTTCAAGGGCAGGAGTTGCCCATCCCTTCTTTAGCATTTTGAGCAATGTCCTTGGTGTCCGATGTGAGCATCTACTGCTGAGAGACTCTGTCCAACTGGCTAAATATTACATTAGCATGAAAAATGCAAGTTGATAACACTTGGAATATATTAGCCAGGAGTTATTACACTCCAAACAGTCCTTTGCACTCTGAATATTGCACACACTGATATTGCGTTGACAATATATGTGCGATATATCATGCAAAAGCTCATTAAGCTCTAAACCAGCAGACTAAGATCCTTCACTGAAAGTTGTCTTGACATGCATCTAAATTAATCGTTTATGACGACAGCCCTGGGGTCCGTGCATAAATCCGCAGCATAAATCTTTGCTTTCTACAGCAGAACTTGTGCCGGTTTTGGACAAATGACGTCTAATATGAGTGTTTGGAAGTGGAAATAAAAATCTATCATCACACGTTTTTTCATGATATTTTAAGCAGCTAGCCATAGATTGTAAACCTGATTTCTGTTTACATGAAGTGGGTCAGCTTCCAGTCACTTCCTGCTGGGCGAGATCCAGCTGACCGTGCGGCACAGCACGCAGAGGAACAGGCTGATTGTGGTTGTTCACACCTGCAGGTAAAGAGCTGTAAAAATAATCACAGGAACATTTTTTTTTTTTTCTTGTCAGAAATCAGTTTTTAACATTTGTTTTATTGACCCCTGCAGAAACCTGATCGCCCTTACCGATCACGGCTCAGACCCTTACGTCCGTCTCTACCTGCTTCCTGACAAACGGAGATCAGGGAGGAGGAAAACTCGCACGCATAAGAAAACGCTCAATCCGGTGTACGATGAAACGTAAGTCAAACTGTTAAAATCGGTGTCTCATTTCATTGCGGTGACTGACTGCAGTGTGGCTCATTGGATGCTGGGTATCTCCTTCCTGGTCAGGGTTGAGTTCACCGTTCCCATCATGGAGCTCCACAGACGCACTCTGGATGTTGCAGTGAAGAATGCCGGAGGTCTGCTGTCCAAACACAAAGGTCTTCTAGGAAAGGTGCTCCTTAATTATGTTTATTATATACTTGCTTTAAGAGGTCTTAAAATTTGCGAATTAGTTTAGTTTGCTGTTGTGGAAACATCTGTTTAGGTTAGCGTTTACTCTGTTGTCTTGTAAGTTAATCGGTCTGCATGTTTCTGGGCTTGAAATCTTGCTCAATCAATGAAATATATATTTTCATTGTTTTCTCAACAGGTTCTGGTTGATTTAAATCATGAGGAAATCACCAAAGGTTGGACACAATGGTACGTTTTTTTGTTCATGCCTAACACAGATACCATTTTAAAAGCGTTATTTCTTCTCCCGTTCTGATCCAACCGGATCACTAGTACAGTTTATATTTGCTTCAAGTGCTTTTCCTGTTGTTTAAAAATAAATGAAGCATCTCAAAACTTTTTGCTTTTATTTTTGTCCACAAACTGTAATGTATTAGTATTATTTTTTGTGATAGACCAACAGAGTTGCACAATAATTTGAGGTCTAAAGAGAATAATGCATGCTTTTCAAGATTTTCACCAATACAAAGTGTTGTGTGCATTTGTGTTCAGCCCACTTTACTCCTAATTTCCCCTAAATAAATTAGTTATGAAAGTTTGTGTGTAATTTAATATCAGTACAAATTCACCATCCTGTGAAGGTCCCATAGGTTTTTCTTTACAGAACATTGATGAAAAACATCTTGTAGGATATGGGTGCCAGCAGACAGGTCCAGAGTTTCTTATATTTCCATTTATCTCCAGTGATTTCACAAAAAATCAAAACCAGAAACTAAAACAAACCTTATTGCTCACCACCAAACTGGAGTGTTGATTCCTTCGATCTGTTGGATTGGCCTTCCATTGTTCCTGAGCAGTTTAGGGGCTGAATAAGCATCTCAGACCCACTGCCGTCTTCTCTGAGGGACCATCCTGGAGCCTAACTTCACCCACAGAGCTTTTTGTTGAGTAAAATTAAAGAGCTTTCAAAACGTTCACTTCTAAACTTGAACAAAATCTGTTTATCTGTTTGTGCTGCAGGTTTGAGCTGACTGAAGACGGTCACACAAGATTGCAATATTAAGAAGTCTTCATTGCCTTTCAGGAGTATAATCATCACCAAACTTCCAATTATGTCCACACATTTTTTGTATTATTTTCACAACATCTAAATGTAAAAATGTTAGAGAAAAGCAGCTTTTGATGCTCATCAGTCGCAAGGCAGGGCCTCCCTTTAAGAAGTGAGTTATTGACTAAAGAACCCTAGAAATGTAAAAACATATAAATTACTTACTCTGCCGAGATGGAGGTTTTATCTCATATTTATAGAAGCTAGAACTGTTGCCACATACACTATATATGTTATGTATGTTTGTACATAGTATAAAACGATGTTGGACAAAGTCAAAGAAGGTTTATATTCTGCACATATCAGAGAGGTGTGGTGTCTTAATGGCCAAAGGATTGTGTGTAATTTTATCCGATTTTCTTCTATTTTATTTTTATTTTGATCTAAACATTCTTGGGGAGGGGGGGGGTGTAGTTGCACCAAAGAGATGAGAAGTATTTTATTGTTTTATGTTTGTAAGTTCGGATAAGACAACTAGATGTTGGCTTTCTACCACTGTAAAAAAAAAAAAATACTTAACATGAGTGAATGAACCAAAGAAGAAGTGAACTCACAGAAGTTGTGTGAAATGGGGTTGAAGGTCATTAGTTTGCTCAACGTGTGCAAAAACACGAAATGCATTGAAATAAGACCATCACTAAGTGTTACCTTTTTTCAATTGAATGTGATTATTTACACATAAATATTTTAAAATCATTAGTATTGAGTGTCAACATTACATCCAGAGAAGTGGATGAGAAATCCATAATATTGTTACATTTTAGAAAGGATTGTTTTAAAGGGAAGTTTTTTTCATTTAGATCATGCCTGTTGAAAAGACGATTAAATTAGCAGCGAGATTGAAAATAGGAATAAAAAGGCCCTCATTGTTTTTGTTTTATAATAGTTGTTCTGATGAATGAGAAGACCGGCCAATAAACAGGCGGTAACATGAGCCTCATTAAGCTAATCTACTGGTATTACCTTAACTGTTTTAGAATGACCCTACCATGTGTAAATTACCCAGGTATCCTACATATATCCCATTTCAGAATCCCATACTTTCCCAAACTTATTGTCAGTATTTATTTTCTGGTTTATTGTAGTCAGAGGAAAAAATTTTACATTTTGGCTTAAATTTTATTTTACAATTCAGTGTTTCTACAGAAATGTTTTTTGATTTGGAGTTCCTGGGGTAGTATAAAAGTTCTTGAAAAGTAAGGAATTCATTTTCATCACTTTTTCTAGGTTTAGACAGGTATGGGAAAAAATATAGTCTGAAAATAATTCCCTATTCTAATATCTAAAATCCAGAAATCAAAATTTCTAAAAAGTATGTTTTTAAGACCATCCTTTATCTTTTGGTTTTGCTGAATCACAACTTGAGTTGCTGAGAAACAAATTGATTGCTTTGGGTTTTGAGTTACCGACTGAGCACTAACGGGTAAGTCAGGCTCTTTTACAAAAAGCTTTTAACTGCTTTTATTTTGGCCTGTAAACTTTTTTCAATCACATTTTTTATCTGGAGCTCTGGTTCTTCAACTGGCTCTCAATTGCATGCCAAACAAAGCATTGAAACTCATTGTTTTGGGTTTTTACAGAGTAATGTTATAACAGAACAAAACTGAGTTTTAAAGATTAGAGCTGATCAAAGTTGGTCCAGATAGTAAAATAGCTGTGAAATATCCATTTAGCACCCAGCTGACTCTGAAGCCAACATTAGCATCATGGTGTTGCAAGGTCTGTGGAACATACTGATAATAAAATCCAAATTAGTCAATTATTGATGATTGAGAATTTAAGAAAAAATTTGGAAAAGTATTGAATTTTGAAATGCAAAATGTGAAGGAGCCCTGTCTTTTATTTAAATGCTCCACTGGAAAAGGAAGACTGGATGATTGGCAGTTTTAATTCAGTTTAAGTCAGACGAGAACTGAGTTTTTCCAAAATTATCTTTCCGTTTCTCACAATTCAGGTTTGTCACAAAAGTTCTACATAAACACAGCATTGTTTTAAGAAATGTATTTATCTACGCGGAAACACCTGGAGCCATTCAAAACACTAGTAACTACTGCATGTCTAGCCTGTAGATGGTGCTGTAACGCTGCCGCTGAAATGCACCAAAACCTGGGAACAATGGGTGGGGTACGCACATAAAAATGCACTTGGGATGAAGGGTTAATTTAGAACTGGGGTTTATGGCCTTACTGGTTTCAGAACTCTGCACAGTAGTTATTTACACAAAAACACACAAGTGGAAAAACTAGGCACCTCCTGGCAGCTTTCTGCAGTAAATATTACAGCAGACTGATGACCTTGATGTGCTCATTCCTTCTATTGCCAGCGCTGTTCTACATTCCAAACTGCCTAGGCAAAGGAAAAGTTTAGAGACTTGTTTCAGACTTCTGACTTGCAGTGCACAGCAGCATGTTGGGGAGCCACGATGCTACTCTGACCTCAGTATATATTGATACCAGTAACTGTCCCACTCCTACTTTCTGTACACAAGCAGTTAATTTGGACGGATTTGATGGAGACTTTGCTAATTTTCTAAAAGATTTACTTGATGCTGTCATTCCCGACTAAATCTACACATAGTGACTTTTGAAACTAAAAAAACTATCTAAAATGTGGAACTATTTTCCCTGCCGAACAGGAATATAAGAACTTAGTACAACACTCGTCGCTGTCAGTGCCACTTATTTTGTAAAAAGCTGTGTCGCCATTTCTTTTGTTTGTTCACATTCTGTTTATAGAAACAAACAGTCTTAACTTCTTATTGTCCATGTTGTATTTAAAAGGAAAACCAGAAGTTTAATTGAGTTTTAAGGTATAAACATACGTTATGTTGAGCAGTGCTTTTGCTTTACAGCTCTGCTTCGTAGGAGATTAATATCAGCAGCAACATATGAGGTATATTGTAGGTCTCGGTTATGAAACTCTTTAGATAAATTTGAAGCTGTTGTGTTCGACACTACAGAAGCAGCGGTTTTATGTTGACAACCAGCATGTTCGGTTGACCTTTGACCTTCTAAACACATTAAATCTCATTGATTTCTGACATGTTGCATTTACAACAAGCATCAAAGTATTTTAAATGTGTATGTCATTTTTTCCTTGTTTATGTGTTTTCCAGCTGTTTGTCTGCTCTGTTTTGTGTTGAAAGAAGAGTCGCCTTTTCCTGGACACAATCAGCTTAGAAAAGCCTCTCAGGCTGAGTTTATCTTCTGAAAGGTGGTTCTTCTTCTCCTTCTTTTGAATTTATCTTGTGCCTTATGAAACATGTGACCTAGAGATATACTGTATGCCTACGTGTTGGGAAACATGCAGCCGGATGCTACATGTGTCCAAATGTCACTTAAATGGCTTTTAAACTGAATAAAGAGCTTTAAGCCGCCAATAGCATCACAAAGCTGGTACATCTCGGTCTTTTCTTTTTATTTTAGAAGCGATTATGCAAAGATTCAGTTTGTAATTAAGTCCTTGAGCAGTTTCTACTAAATCAACAATTGGTACTTCAATTTTATTTACTAACCTGTGTTACTTGTTATGTCTTTATTTTCTTTAGTATTATATTTAATATATAACACTGCCTTGTCTCGTTAAGCACTTTGGGTTACATTCTTCTTTGAAAAATGCTATATAAATAAAGTAGAGTTGAAATCTACGAGGCTTTTCTACACAAAATGTCCCATCAGTGTCACTCGGAACATTTTAGGCATTTTTTTTATTGGTATGAGCAAGTCATAACATTTAGGTTGAATATGTTGGAAGTTAGTTCTTTGGAAATGCCAATTTGAATATTGCCATACTTATGGAAATTACAGCACTTTATTTCAGGAGAGTCCAAAGTGTGGGCCGGGGGCCATTTGCGGTCCTTGGAATAATTGTGTATGGCCCTCAACCGTAGTCCCAGAATGGTACAAATTTGGCCCTCCATGAAATGGAGCTGACACAGATGGACATGTTTTTTTTGTCGTTCTTCAGACAAATTTAAATCTTAAATGGAAAATGTTACCTACAACATAAAGTTTATTTCTTTTATTAGCCTTTTTTTTTATTTTTGCTTTCATTTTAATATAGTCGAATGGGCCATAAGCATCCAGGGACTTTTTACCCACAGACGTGGGCACACCCATCCAATAAACTCGGCTAAATACAGAAATGGCTTTTGGTCATTTGTTGCTGGGAATAGAGTGAAGACATTTTCTAGACAAAATAGAAAACATTTCACCCAAAACATTGGACACTGTACAGCTTTCTATTATTTAGGAAAATTTCTTGGACACTTTTTCAGATCTACACGAATTTGTTATTTTTTACTTTGTTTCATTAAAATGTTGAGTACTTTTAGCTTGCCTATTTTGACCCACAGTGAATACCATTTATACATGTGTTTTATTCAAACTGAAAATGCTCTGAGCTGAACAGTTTTCCCAATGTGATTAGAGAAAGGTTTCTTCCCACATGGTGAGGAGACACATTTTCTATGTATGTAGACTTAGAAACTACATTCATTGGTAAGAAATTGAATCAAATTTTAGTGGTTTGTGTGAATACCGTCTGAATTAACTCCAACCTTCGAGCTACCATTATTTAAAGATTTTTCTAGTAAGTTATCAATGATTTCTGAAACCTGACCAAAAAAGTACCACTTATGCCAATGAGTTGGTTATTTAAAAATTGTTTTTTCTTTTTTTTTAACAACAAATGTGACCCGGCATGTTTTCCAGCCAAATTACTCCTCGTTCCACTCTAACAGTTGCTGGAAAAATGACCATATAAAGCTGAAAATGTTTGCTTGTCTTTTTTTAATTATAATTTTTTCAAAGCTATTACAGCAATAAAGAATCAGATGTAGATGTGTAATGTTAGACCAAAAGGTCAGGCAGCAAATGTATCCATCTTTTAGCATAAAAAGTTATTAGTAGACAAACATCAAAATGCATTATCAGCATAGATTTCCCTCATGAAGCACCATTTGACACTGTTAAAGTTGTCGGTTAACACATTGTTAGGTACAGGGAGGGACATTAAGGCAGTGGTGAAATTGAAACTTCTTCCCTCCATCAGGTGTCGGGCCGCAGTCGGCCCTTGGGTTTCCATGGAAATGTGCAGGCAACCGCTGACGACCAATAGTTGGACTGAAAACATAAACACATTTTTTTTATTCTAGTAAAACATGATCTGCTTGGAATTAGGGCTCCTAATGTATTAATAATGACTTGTAGACTGGAAACATACTTGTAGCTGCTGTAATCAGGTTTGCAGATTCTAAACCTCGTACGTTTAGAATTTGCTCCACAGGCCGGCATACATAAAGTCCAAGGCTCCCAGCCTTCCCAGGATCCTTTCACTGTAACATATAATGTAATTAGTTTATAAAGCTTACTAAAATCCACATGAGACAGATCTACACCATAAACCTAGTTTCCAGAAGGCTACTGACATTAAAATCCTTTAAAGGTATAGAAAACTTCAACTATAAAAAATGTATGTATAGTAGTGTTTTGTGTTGCTGGTGGGAAAGGGTTTAAGGATGTCATCACCCACCATAACATTTGTCGACATTGTAGCAGACCTGAGTTTCCGTTAACTTTCCATCAGTGCAGATGGACCCATTATGAGCTCGATGTTGACACAAGCGGTTTCGGGTCTGTTTGCCACCTATTGTCTTGCATTTGATCTCCTTCCCTTCCCATGCGTATTTACAGTCAGTCCAGGAGGACCACTCAGCCCACACACCGTTCACTGGAAACAAACAATTTTCTCTTGGTAAATGATGTTTTTGTCGATATTTAATAGTTAATGTTAGTATATTTAGAGGTGTGGGACATTTACATTATGGCCCCATTTAAGGCAGTATTGTTTAAAGTTCTCATACAGTTGTACATTCTGCTTAGGTCAATTCAAAGACAATCTTTCGCTCTTACAGTGCAAGTCACATCTGATCCTATCAGACAGGAAAGATGTGACAATAAGACTCTGGAAATGCAACAGATTGAATCTATTCTACAACTCTTAAGCCTGATGTACCTGGGCAGTGGATCTGAGTTGAGCAAAGTTTGGTTTGTCTTCCGTCTCCAGGACATGGACGGCCACCATGATTAGGAGCAGGGTTGTTGCATTTCCTCTCTGAGACCTGAAGAGCCACTCCACACGTAACAGGACATGATGTGAAGGCTGACCAAGGACCCCAGTTGCCATCCACTAATACATAGAGAGAGATTTATGAATAGGAATACCATAGAGTCCTAATCATCTCTGTGTGGACACCTTAGAGTTGTTGTCATCTCTGAGAAAACCTAATAGTTTATCTCTTGACTGTTTGGACATATTGGAGTCTCCATTCCTAGGTGGACAGCGGAATTAAGTTATTATGGTGCGTTCACACCGAACACGGATTCTGCGATAGGAGTGGCCGATTTACACATTATCCCTATGTAGAGGAACGGAGCAGTGCGAAGGAGACAAAGGACGCGGTGCGGAAGGCGTGCCGAGCGAAGCGGGAGGGGAGCGGGAGCGATGGACGAGTTGAAAAATCTGAACTTTTTCCTAAATTCGCATCGCGTCAACCAATCAGGGACTGGATGTGGCTGTGACGTAGGGTGAAGCACCACTGTGTCCGGATTCGGAAACAGATGCTGGAAATTCCAGCCAATCGTGCTTTTCTAAATGTGACCTACGAGTGACGTGATGCGTTGGCCTCAGAACAACGGCCATGATTGGCTGAATAGTCCACTGCG
>JAHUTJ010034491.1:0-17079 GCA_036250325.1 Characodon lateralis
GGCCCTAAGATGGACCCTTGGGGAACGCCACATGTGATTTTTGTGCTCTCTGATGTAAAGTTACCTACTGACACAAAAAAGTCCCTGTCCTTCAAGTAGGATTTAAACCAGTTGAGTGCTGTACCAGTACCAAGTATTTGTAGAAATGGTTGAGATTCACACCCAGGTTGTCATGTAATTTGTAAACCTTTTCATACAGAAGCTGATTTGGTTGACTTCTGAAGAAAATTTTGCACACATTGGAGTTTGAACCAATTGCCATGGGTTCGTGTCTGACACCCAACTAAGTCTGAAATCTAACTGTCCAGCATAATATTGTGCAGAACGTGATAAGACAAAATGTTGTCTCATGTTCTCCTGGGCACATATAGCAAAGTTCTTTTAGTGCATCCACACCTATTTAGACCTATTTCTCCTTTAGGATTCCCGAAATAGTCCTCCAGTGGCCCACGCATCCCCAATCTCCCAATAAATCTCTCAATAAAAGGTCCTGATGGTCTAAATTCCCAGCATGGAGAGCACATGTTTTTATACAAGTTGATCAACACAGGAAAAAGCATGTGGACAATTTTAACTTTTGACATTTTACTGTTAAGTTGAAAAATATTGTTAGGTTTAAGCATCAAATCACATGGAGTAGATTTATAAAAAGATACTTAGTTTACTTGGCACAGCACATTTAAAATGAAGGGTATCTTGAAAATTGTAGTCTGAAATAATGGATCCTGACAAACTATTGGTATTTGCATTTTTTGTTTGATGCTTGATTATACATGCATAAAAAAACAAACCAGTGATCTCCACATAAAAACACCAGACGTAAACAGTCCAAGGTTCAGACTGATCAGACAATTGTTCATACATCACAGTGCAACATATCATATCTCAATGCCTTGCGCTGTTATATGTGGAGTCTAATTGGATGTCCAATCAATGGTAGCCTCTATTCACCTTTATTACTGATAATGATGAAGATTCCTAAACGAGACATGCTGGACAGTTATGATTTCTTTCATTTGTCAATTAAGAATGATTCAGTTAAGACAGTGTGGTATTTGTCTGTTGTTCTGCTGTTATCTGAGCATAATTTCATTAGATTGTTCTGCTGCAGAGCAAGACCCATCTGTGCAAATCAAAAACCTTGGCAAAACATTCATTAAATTGTGAGCTATTGCTAACCTTTTTCCTGGTGAAATTAAATTGAATGAGCCAGTTTTAAAGGTATAAAAGAGCAGTTTTAAAACTTCTGTAGCAAAATCTTAAAATAAAGTCTGGCAGAATGATAATTAGAAGATAATTATTATGAAAACATCAAACCTTCAATGCTTCTCCTCTGGTGTCAGTCCTCCTACCTACTTGCTACTGTGTTGATCTTTCACAGCAGCCCAGCAATGTTTGCAGAGCATTGTCAGGACTAAGAACTTCAGCCTGAAGTGAGAGAGCACAAAGCGGAGCCCCTGCAGAGGCTAAGTGTGAAAAATAGGAAGTAAAAGTCGTGACAAAGGCTGACATTTCTGAAGGAAGACGGAAGCCATGTCAGTATCAACAATGAGGTCCTGAGGTAAATCAAGCTACCAGCATGCTGCAAGTTTTTCTCTAGCAGTGACAGATGGGCTTCAATAAATGATCAACTCTATAAAATGACCTCTTAAATGCAAATGTCAGGTCAGCACAAAGTGAATAAAAAAAAAACCATACATACAGAATCCCATAGTATATACTGTATCTATAAAGGTCTCAGAAGCAGTTTCAGTCTACCTCTGCGTGCCCTTTATAAAATGACATATAACCATTTTTGTCACCAATTCTTTTTTTCTACTTCCTAAATGCCTGAACAATTCAGAAAGGATTTTGTAAAAGAGTTATTTATTAGATTTTCCAAATTAATAATTTTACACTAAGATTACTATGCCTTTAAACAGTTTGGGAAAGCCTAGATGATGATGTCATTCCTTGGTTCATGGTTCACTACTTCCTTATGTGACATTAAAAAATCTAAAGAGCCCATTAGGAAGAGAACTGTTGTCCTCCACAGGTTTGGCTCAAGCAGTTGATAGCACTGTTGTTTTTCCATGGCAGTGGTACCAACTACTCAGGAGTGCAGTTGGTGTATAGTTTTCTTTCAGGCAGATGTGTCCGCATTGACTCTGCATTGACTCTGCCTTGAATATGCATGGACATTTGCAAAGTGAATTACATCTGACTCTATGGGAGCCTAATATGAGTGAGAATCCATTACTGCAAATGCAACATAAAAGACAATTCTAGTTTGCAAGTGCGCACAAGTACTAAGCCCCATAATTTTGGTTGTCTTGTGGTGTGATGAATCTAAATCTGAAATGTTTGTTAATAATGACCATTATTACATTTTAAAAGAGAAGGGGCAAGCATACAAGTCTAAGAACATCATCCTAACTATTGGCAGTATCATGTGTGGGTTTTTAGCTACAGAAAGGTAAGAGTTCAACCAAATTTTGAAGGCTTCTCATTGGAGCAGAACTCCTCCTGACCGAAGGTAATGTTAAAGTTTGTCTTAATGTCGAGGTAACGTCTAGAGGACATTGGGGTGGCGATGGGGGGCAACCCAGCCGTGACACAGGCCTGAGTGTCTCTGAGCTGCTCACAGCTTTAATTATTCCTGCTATGCTGCATTTGAAATGCTTATCCTATCATTACATTTTGTGTCATTTTTTGTTGTTGAAACTTGTTGTTGAAACCAGTTGAGGTGGCTCGGGCATCTATACCGGATGCCTCCTGGACGCCTTCCTCGGGAGGTGTTCCAGGCACGTCCCACCGGGAGGAGGCCCAGGGGACGGCCCAGGACACGCTGGAGGGACTATGTCNGTCTCTCGGCTGGCCTGGGAACGCCTTGGGCTCCCCCCGGAGGAGCTGGAGGAGGTGTCTGGGGAGAGGGACGTCTGGTCGTCTCTGCTGAGTCTGCTGCCCCCGCGACCCGGCCCCGGATAAGCGGAAGACGACGAGTACGAGAGTTTCACGGGAACATTTAATGAAACTTTAAACTGCTTTCATGTTTCCATAGATGGTTATTGATACAGAAGTGGGTTTTTTTATATCTTAAGGACTACATTTTATTTAACCGTGGGCTCTATCAATACATTTATCTACTCTATTTACTGTTTTTTGAAACACAATTTTTAAAGTTTCAATGGAGAGATATTTCCAAAAGACTAGATATAATATACAACTTAATAAACACTAAATAGAAGAAGCAAAGAAGCATTGATGTTTTTAAGCTGCACTTTAATAGATTTGTAGGGTTGTCAAATGTAAAGCCTCCCCCCCTTTTTTTAGCATTGACAAAAATAAAAATGGAGGATGGCATACACTGCAGTGTGCAGTGCTCTGTGCAGAGAAAAAAACTTCACCTGCATTATATCAGCAGCTATTGATTAAATTGCAGTGACATGATGAACTTTACACTTAAATGAGGTTTTCAAAAGTTGCATTGATCCAGCTATGTTCAAACAGGGAAAGTGGTGGAAACCATAGAGCAGTCTCTTTGTGGTGTGAAAGGGGCATAAATGGGTTCTACTCCGAATAGCAGTTACACTGAAAAATGAGAATAACTTAGAACAGTGGTCACATTGTTCTGGCAGTTGTCCACTGTGGGTGAGGTACTGATTATTCACAGGAACTCTTTGTATAACACTGAACTAACCTTAAAAAAGAAGAGATTAGTCATGATAGATTAAACCTGAATATTTATTTTATTTGAGTAATTCAGCATACATTTGCTGTAAATTACTTATCCATATATTTTAACCTTTTCGTCAGGTTATACATTTTTGTACTACCTTCACATCATACACAAACACCATGAGAAATGATATTCAGAGTTCTGTTTTTTTCTCTAACCATTCTCAGCAAAAATGACAGTGACCGTGGATGACAGATGTGACAATGTTTGGAGTAACTACACACATCCTTTTAGGCCGCTCAGGTCCAAAGGGAGCAGGTGAAGGCTTCCAGCGCCTGATTTCTTGTTAAGAGCTGAACGGCTAAATGTGACATTTTCTCCTTTCAAGTAGAAAAGTCTAACCACCTACATACCCAATGCATTGATTTTAAATGGAACAAGAGGTAAATTTAACTCTAGCGTCCTAAACTGAAGTTACAAAACAATGTAAAACCAGAATCAGAATCTCCTCATTTAACAATCCAGGCAGCAAATGTTTTGCAGGAGCAAACACTCTCCTCAAAATAGTTTCAGAGGTGCTTTTTCCATACAGATGGTGCGTGACTCTCATAAAAGCCTTAACAAATGTAAATGAAGTAGTAAATGAAGAGTAAATGAAGTGGACAGTTCCTCCCAAACGGAACATCCAGCAGGTTCTACAATCTGGGGAGAAAATAGGATCACATCTAGTTCCACTGTTCCAAAGAAATAATGACATGAAAAAGTATTGCGCAGATATTACTGAGAAATGTTTTTGACTCCCTTCTGGGTATGTGAATCCTGCAGATCGATTGTAATTGTTTTATCATTGCTTGAACAGAACACATGGAAAATGCTCTTAAAGTCAGTGGATCCACATTGCACTGAAACCTTGCAAATTTTCAACAAATTACTGTTAAAAACGTTTACTACTGAATAACACTTGGTTTGCATGCATAGACTGTTTGACTTGGTAAAGCCCTATTTTTAATTAACAAGTGCAAAATGTTTGCTTTATTTCTTCTGCTTGCAATAAAGCTGAGAAGCAAACTAAACAGGGATCAGCACTTTGATGGGCATCATACAATGTAAATAGCCGCTGTTGATTACCTTGATAGCTGAGTAGCTTGACAAACAAGCTCTGTCAGATGAACCTCTGAATAAATATGTCTAAATGTATTGTGGTTGTTACTTTTATTATTATTAACGGTAAAATGAAATTTTAGCAATACTACTGCTGATTTTCCACGTTCCTGCTCTTACAAGAAAAAGAGGTTACACATCTCAAATTGTGTTTTAAAGAATCTGCAATCAATGCAGAATATTCCAGCTCAGGTTTGATAGTCGAAATATTTTAAATATTTTTTTTTACATATATATTTTTTGCAGCACTAGTGGCCTTAATTTTTTGCTATTTTTCCAAAGTAGGCAGAAAGGACGTGGGGTGGAGAGAGGAGGAAGACATGCAGCATAGATGTCCAGGGTCAGGACTCGAACCCAGGAGTTGTGTCAAGGACTGAGGCCTCCGTATGGAGCTCTACTGCTACGCCACGCGACACGCCCTGAAGTGTTTTAACCTTTGAACTAAACATGATAAAATGCAGTCCAGATTCCTTAAACAAGTGAAACAGCTGTTTTCTTGAGTACCAATAGCTAGCCAACATTAGAATCATTAGTGACAAATGGTGAGCCACTCACAGTATTTTGACATTGTTTATAAATAATTCATACCTTGTATGTTGACGTTTCTTTTCTCCCGAGTACCAAACGCTGCCAAACAAATGGTTAAAAACAAAAGCTTCTTCCTTTCTCACTTCAAAATAAAAGTCTCAAACATGTATACAACCAAGTGTTGTTGAACAAAAAAGTGGTCACATTAACATCTGAGGTTCATAATCATAGCAAATCAGAAAAACGTCAGGTAACTCTTTGCTTGATGAGAAATATTTTGGTGTCACAAGATTTTACAGCCCTCCAACTGCTACAAGGCCTTTTCATCTAACAGACAATTAACTTTTATTTAGGTTTATTTGAAAGAGAGATAATGCATCTGTTTATTGAATTGGATGAGTTATGTTGTTTAGTGCATTCTCACTCCCAGATTAGATTAAAACATTAACAATATTTCCTTAAACATCAGGTTTAGTTAGTTCTATTTGTCAGATAGTTTGTTACATTTTGTCAGCAAGTTCAGCACACCAAGGCATGCATGAACACAAACACTAAGCACTGAAAAGCAGCAAGCAAGCAACTTTTGTTTTGTTTCAGTTAAAATGGAGTTTTGACAAAAATTCAACTTGGAAGACTCACCTCTACTTCCAGCTCCATCTAATTACTCCACCACGTTCTCCGCTCCAAACAATGAGCTCCTGATCTACATTCCTCTTCAGCCAATCATCCCTCTAGGCTTTGCTTTAAAAGACCTTCATATGCAGAAACTCCTAATCTTCAGCTGAGCTTCGACCCTCCTCCACCCCATCTCCACCATCAGGCTTCAAGCTCCTTCCGACTCCCTTATCTTCTCAGGCCTCCACTCCACCACCAGTATCAGGATCCCGGGGGATGACTTCTCTAATTCTAACCCTAAGATGTTTATTCAAGCTCATGTCATTATCAGCATCCATGTCTTCCACCGGGGTCCAAGCGCCAAAAGAAATCAAACATCAGCTAATAAACTCCTCTAATTGCCATCTCTGTGTTTCTCTCATTTGTGAGTCTTTCCAGGTTGAAATAATTATTACTTATTCCCATTGGAGTCTCGAAGCAACAGTAATGACTGTATTAGTTAAATTCTCCATGGCAAAAGTGCTGATCATTTGGGTGGGTAGGGGTTAACTTGTAAAAAACTTGAAAAAAAACTTTTTATAGCCCCAGAACTTTTTTATCACATTACAAGCACAAGCATTCCTACCCTCACCTATGGCCATGAACTTTGGGACATGGCCGAAAGAACGAGATCCCGGATACAAGCGGCGGAAATGAGCTTCCTCCGTACGGTGGCCGGGCACTCCCTTAGAGATAGGGTGAGGAGCTCGGCCATCCAGGAGGGGCTCGGAGTAGAGCCGCTACTCCTCCACATCGAGAGGAGCCAGTTGAGGTGGCTCGGGCATCTANCCGGATGCCTCCTGGACGCCTTCCTCGGGAGGTGTTCCAGGCACGTCCCACCGGGAGGAGGCCCAGGGGACGGCCCAGGACACGCTGGAGGGACTATGTCTCTCAGCTGGCCTGGGAACGCCTTGGGTTCCCCCCGGAGGAGCAGGAGGAGGTGTCTGGGGAGAGGGACGTCTGGGCATCTCTGCTGAGTCTGATGCCCCCGCAACCCAGTCCCGGATAAAGCGGAAGACGACTCGTACGAGTACGAGTACTTCAAAATGTACTGTTGCACTCAAATATTCACATACATGCATTATTAACACAAATCGCATATGTGCTTTAAATGTTTTATTTTACCATTCTTCCTCCAGGGTGAAATTGTGATACAATATCCAACTTTTAGTATTCTAAAAACAAAAATTGGATGCACAAGTTTCTCTGCTAACACAACAAGGCCAAGGTCTATAACCGTTTGGCTGTGGCTCAAAGTTTCATAAAAGTAGCAAAGTAGCATAAAATTATGTTTTTGACAGCACTCATTGGATTGAGCAATACTCAGATTAAACAAAAAAGTCCAAGGAAGTCAATGAACATCTAAGAATGAATGCTGTAGATGTACACAATATTGGAAAGTCTTTTGGTCTTTTGAAGCAATTCATAAAAAAACCTGCTGATTCTAAGATCATTCGTTTAAACATGGATGTCATCAATTCACCAGGTTCTGGAAAAGAACAACAAATTGTCACCCTTACAAAAAGCAAAAGTTGAAGAATTTGATAAATAATTTGATAAAGGGAAATACCTTTCCAAACTAACCCGGCTCTGTGTGAAAAAGTAATAACCACGTAAACCTTGGCGACTATGACTTTAGCCAGTTTGCAATAACTTGCTATGACTCTTTTATATCAATGTGGAGAAAATTTGACCCACTCTTCTTTGAAGAAGAGTTTTAAATCAGTCGCATTGGGTGGTTTCCAAAGTCAGACTGAAATGGCTTGTTTAAGGTTATGCCACAGCATGACAATCACATTCAAATCTGGACTTCAAAGCTCTTATTTTTTTAGTCTTTACGGGTATATACAGGCATCTTGCTGAGTGGGTCACTTTTGTTAAAAATTATTTTTTACCTTTTGACAGTAGAAAAGTCAGAGACAGGTTATTTTGTGAAACAATTAATCTTCTCTGACTCCTTTCAGTGGTCTTACTGTCACTTCCAGAAATACACTGCTACCGGTCAGGAACAACCAATCAGAGCCAGTAGGCATGTTTTAGCAGTGTCAATCAGGCTCATGTACGTGCTGGTCACTCACACCCCTTCCCTCTCGCAAAGCATGTATTGTTGTTCAAATTGCAGTTCCACACTGTGAAAAAAAGTCAAAAACCCCAAACCAATATGACATTCATGCGCATGACAAATGTATATAAGCTTCTGACCACAACTGTATTCAATACTGCTTAGGTATATCTTATTAGAACACTTGTGGTGGCCAGTTAGGGTTAAAGGGTGAGTGGGGAGAGCTCTGTGCAGCAGAACCTTGTTGACCACATTGCTGATCGGGTCAAATCACCCCTTTCCAGCCAGTCAATGCTGGAGGATACCACCGATGAAGGAGCACAGTCTGCAGGGAGGAAAGGCTGAATCACCTGGGCTCAGATCAATACTCCAATGCTCAGCAGTGTGTTTCACCTCTGATAACCCAGCTCTCCAAAAACAACAGTCTAAAACCTTTCTTTTCCTTCTCGTACATTCTTAATATTTACCAAATTTAGAGAAATGCAGAGGTGTTTTTTTTAGGTGTCCCTAGATCTGTAAACGTATCTTCTCTACAGCAAAGCTCAGACTAAATGCAGTGTTTTACTCACCAAACCTAATTTTTTTTTTTTAAGGGGGCAGGATAATCTCCAGAGAGATAAGTCAATAGGGCCAATCTCACATCCAAGGGGGCACAAGTGACCTGGCACTTATTGATGCTTTCACATTTCTATCCTTGATGCACAGTAAGGCCTACTGCTCCTATTTCTGCCCCTAAGGAATCAACAATGAAAAAAAATCTGTCTCAAATAAAGTCTCAAACTAAGGAAAACAAACTTGTCAACTTTTCTGTTTGAGCTTCTGTAAATTTGCTTTAGTTTTGAGACAGTTTCCTTTCTCACATTCCCAGAACAATATTTCTGTCTTACTCAAATAATGTAGTGTGTTTATTTAGAGCTTTGGTCTGAAGCCCTGTTTTTATATAACATTAACACAACTCTTGGCTGAATCAGTGGACAGCTTTCAGCAAGCCGGTTCACACCTGCAGTAAAACCTAATCCTAATGATCAGATGTCTGCTACCAGCTCTACATGCAACAAAACATACACCAATGTCCTAATGACATAAGTTCTACATATGTTTTTTGTGTGAACAGATTCATTGGTTATCTTCATTTCATAGATGTGTTATGAATAAAGTTACATGTGATTTTCAGACCTAAGTGTCACCTGAAGGTGACACGATGTCTGTCAAGGGTTTCTTCATAACCTTTCTAAGCAAATAACTTATAAGGGTTGTGTAATTGGAGCATCATTTTCTGATATCAAGGATCGTCATAGCATTGCAGTTTGCTATCCCTACTCTATGTCCAGAGGTCAAGGTGTAAGAGACAAGGTATGGCTAGGACAGATCTATCACAGGTCCAATAGAGACAAGCCAGACACACTACTATGAAATAATAGCATCATTTTTAGAAGGAAGTAGAGGGAGAGCAGCTGAGAACGGGATGAGTTCTCACAAAAGTGGCCGATAAGTATATAACATGGCAACACAATAACAAGCAAACAGCTGTTACTTAAAATATTAACCAATGTGTTTTTTTTTTCTCATCAATGACAACTGTTGACAGTCTGCAGATGTACATTGAGGAGTCTTTTTAGAGAATTGTAATGGAAAAACACCAGAAACCAGCAGTCACTCCAACATCAAAGCAGACATGAAAAGATTTCCCCCAGCAACACCACCTCACCAGACAAGGCCTGCACACATATTTTACACTGCATGGACCAAAGGTTTACTAGCTTCAATGCCAGAATAGCCTTTATCAGATGTTCAGCACAAGGAATTTAAGACCCTGAGGGAATCCCTAGAGTACAGGCAGGAATAGGTGGTGACACTAGTGGCTGAGAACTCAAGGAAAGTGTACAGAAATTCACTGAAAGGATGACAACAGAAAAATTATGGAGACCATACTGGATTGGCAAGAAAGGAGCATACAAGACAACCTTGTTGGATTCCTGCCACCGAAATAGACCCAGAGGGTACTGATTTCCTCCAGCGACAGCTGAAGTTCCTGAGTGATGCTGTACAGACCATCACATCAATCCACCTTGTGCATCATCCGGGAGCAAAGCAGAGACCCATTTTAGCAAAATTTGAACATTTCAAACAGAAAGAACAATTCAAAAGCTGCGGTAGGGAACTGTGTGGTACAGACTTCAGTGTAAACGGTCAAGGAAGATCCTTAACTGTCTACAAGGAAAAAGCTCATCGCAGAGAAAACACCAGATGTGGTTGGGGTTGACAGGCTTTATGTAAATGGACAGCTGTTCCAGGATCGTGAGATTACAACTCCGACTTTACTATATGTAGGATTAATAAGTTAACATTAGATAACCTTTATTGGCATTTAATAACTTTAATGTTAACATGCAACTCATTGTGATTGCGATTTTGATGTGTGTGTCTCCACAGTCACAAACGCATGCACACACACATAAACACACACTGGAATACACAATTCAAGCTCAGTTTAGACCTCAGATAGTGATATGAACTCAATATGATGTGTCACCCAGAATGTATGTGGAATTGAGAATAATATTAAAAAGCATACATTCATAGATCACCTAGGAAAACCTAAAGCAGACATTGTCTTAATTCAGGAAACCCACATATCCAATTCTGAACCTAATGCACTGAGTACACCCAAATTTCCTCATTTTTATTCAGTTTACTATGATTCCAAACAAAGTGGAGAAGCTACTTTAATTAATAGAAGAATACAGTTTACATGCAAAGACAGTATAATAAATCCAGAAGGGAGATGTTTAATTATCAACATAAATATAAACAATGTTTATGGTCCAAATGTAGTTGACTCCAACTTTTATCACAGTCTCTTTTCTGCCCTTTTGACTCAGACTGGCACAGGACTTCATAACTTGCAGGCAGTAAATACACTAAAGCAGTCTATGGAGTATTTGGTCTGTGTGATGCCTGGCTCTCATGTCACCCATCAGATAAGAAATTTCCTTTTTTTTTCACCTGTTCTCCACTGTTACTCCCATATAGACTTCTTTCTAAACAGCAACTCTATTTTGAAGGCGGTACTTGAGCGGTCTGTAAAAGGGGACACCAGCGCCTGCACTGTCTCAGGAAACTGGCGGCATTCAATATTGACAAGACTCTTATGACCATGTTTTATCGTTCTTTTATCAAATCTATTATGTCGTTCTGTCTATTGTCTTGGTATGGAAATGCTTCTGCTAAAAATAAGAATGACCTCAATCAATTCAATTAAATTCAATTCAGTTTTATGTATATAGCTTCAATTCACAACATGTCGTCTCATGGCACTTTACAAAGGGTTTGGAATGGTGCGGGGTTGTTGGGGAGATTAGAAAAAAATACTGAGTGTTAGAGTTTGGCCATTTCAGAATGGGCTATGTGTAGGGGTACTAAGTAAAATAATAAACTGAAAAGGTTTGTCCATCTAGAGCCCACTGGTGGCCATTGTTATACTAAAAACTACAAGGATTGGGGGTACCTGTCTCTGTCAGACTGATTATAACCATTGGAAAAGAAAAGGGGTCACACAGATAGCAGAAATGGAGGGTGTGTTTGCACCTCAACCATAACTGAGCCGATTTAGGCTAAATCTGACTCCCCTTTACTCCATCTAACAGGGAAGGAGGAAGGCAGATTTAAAAACAATTGGTGAGGGTTGTTTCCTGTTGCATTGTGTGAAAGGTGGGTAAATTTAAAATGGACTAAATCAATTCAATCGAATCATACAGATTTTAAGTCAGGTACATACATTCCAATTAAACCTAACCATTGAACAGTGCAGTCAGATTCAGTTATTTATTGAAATTGGTTAAAAAGTTTTTTTATCTAAGGAAACCCAGCAGATTGCACCGAGTCAATGACTTGTAGCAGTCACTCCTCCTGGATGAGCATATAGCGACAGTGGACAGTCACTGGTGTTGACTTTGCAGCAATCCCTCATTCTGAGCATGCATGTAGCGACAGTGGAGAGGAAAACTCCCTTTTAACAGGAAGAAACCTCCAGCAGAACCAGGCTCAGTGTGAGCGGCCATCTGCCACAACCGACTGGGGGTTTGAGAGAACAGAGCAGAGACACAAAGAGAACAAAGAAGCACTGATCCTGCAGTACTTTCAATGGGAAGGAAAAGTAAATGTTAATGGATGTAGCTCTTTCAGTGGTTTTATCTAGGAAGAAAAAACAGATAAACTCTTAACCAGTTTTCAAGTCTAGAGTATGAAAGCGAGCACATACAGTCAGTAGCTATGTCTAGGAGAAAAGTAGGGTTAAACACTGAAAGACAGGGCCAAGTGTATCATCGGTAGAAGGTGAGCATTAAGTTGTTGCCAGCAGAAGCTTGGACGATGCCCCCCTCCAGGAAGGTGCCACAAGTAGACACAGAGTCAGGCCAGGTGTTGCTTCTAGGAAGAGAAAAGAGAGAGAGCATAAAGTTAAAAGCTGTCATGACCCAAAGTTCATGGCCATAGGTGAGAGTAGGAATGTAGACCGACTAGTAAATCGAGAGCTTCGCTTTTCAGCTCAGCTCTCTCTCTTCACTACAATGGACCGGCACAGTGTCCCCATTACTGCGGCAGCCGCACTGATCTGTCTGTCCATCTCTTGCTCCATTCTCCCCTCACTTGTGAACAAGACCCCAAGATGCTTGAACTCCTCCACTTGAGGTAGGAACTCCCCTCCAACCTGAAGAGGACAAGCCACCCTTTTCCGGTCATGAACCATGGCCTCGGACTTGGAGGCTGCGAACCGCCCCATTGCATGCTGTAGGTCTTGGCTAGAGGGGGCCAGCACGATCACATCATCTGCAAAAAGAAAAGATGAAATCCACTGGTCCTCAAACCAGACAATGGCAATGCGGACCAATCTCCTGCTCCGGTTGTGCAGAGACCGGATGGCCCCTAATAAAGGGCCCCCGACTTCATACTCCTGGAGCACCCCCAAGGTTCTTACTTTATTACCGGAGGTCAATTAAATGCCATCCAGGTTAAGTGATTGACTGAGCAGTTTCTTTTTCAACGACTACCTCTTGACAGAGGCACCAGACAGGGCTGTCCACTCTCCCCCTCACTGTTCGCTATATTATTTGAACCACTGGTGGCTGCAATTAGTCAAAGCCAAAAATATTAAGGGAATTCTAACAGCTAATAGAATCCACAAAATATGTTAATATGCTGATGATGTGTTGCTCTTTCTAGAAAATGCAAACCCCTCTCTTACAGAGACAACAACCCTAATAAATACGTTTTCCTAAACCCGCTAATATTCATCTCTCTCCAAATATTCCTTTGCAGATTGGGAACATCAAGTACCTTGGCATAAATTTTTTAACAGGTCGAATGAGCTGACACATTTAAATTATAACGTATTATACCCCATTACTATAAGTCTAAAACATTTATAAAAGACTAAAGGTTTCGGAGGACTGGGATATGAATCTTACCTGGCACATGGATTATAATATATCTTAAAATGGATGTGGAAAAATCCATCAGTCTATGGATAGAAATTGTTCAAAAGCCTTGTGATGTAATCTGTATCTCAGGTATTCCATTTATCAGCCCTTTAATTAAGCAGCACAGCTGTTTTAAAAGTATCAATATCAGTCCATCTCTGAGAGCCCGGTGGGTATATCTCAAAATGAATAGGTCTTCAGTTCTCCCATGCAGACAAACACCCATTTGGAACAACCCAGACATCCTGCAAAATAAAAGGGCTCTAAACTTTTCAATGCGGAACAGTAAAGGAATAAATCATTTAGAGGACATAAATAATGGAAATGTTTCCATACCTTTAATGTTTTAGAAGATTCATGTGGTGTTGATCAAAATAAATTCTTTGAATATCACCAACTAAAATATATTATCCAGTCTAATTTTTGGATTAGACAAATAAACATAGAACGTCTTCTAGTA
The DNA here is from genome assembly GCA_036250325.1 of Characodon lateralis. Taxonomy (NCBI): domain Eukaryota; kingdom Metazoa; phylum Chordata; class Actinopteri; order Cyprinodontiformes; family Goodeidae; genus Characodon; species Characodon lateralis. The sequence goes on from JAHUTJ010034491.1 coordinate 14,001, forward strand.
ATAACGTGCTTCTTTAAACTTTAACCTCCAAAGCTACCCTCAAAAAACTTACATTAAATTTTAACAAGTACATTTAGCAATCTCACCATCTATCAGGTGTCTGCTCCCCTTGGTGAGGTGTTGTTTGTGTGGATGCTAAGACCATGTTCCCAGGGGTGAGCTGCCTGAGCCAGCCGTGGGCCGCAGCGGCTGGGCTCTGGTGGGCATCCCTCCCTCTTGACCTCTCAGGGGCTAGTTCATCAGGGATGGTAATTTGCCCTCCCTACTTTGGTCCATAGCATATATTTTGTTGAGACAAATTTTTCTGTGGAAGGAACTTGTCAGCATCTCAAATTTGGAGTGGCAGAATTTGCCATGTCTACCTCTTGAAGTTCTCCAAAACTTTCTTTGGTAGAAAAGGCTTCCATCAACCAAAGGCAACCCTACTCCTTTGTCCAGACTTACAGAATATACAAGAGACTGGTGTCATATGTAGAGCCCAACCAGTACTAGCTAGTGTTTCTTCTATTCTGGACAAATGTCCGGCATTTGTGATATTACCATTGGGCCATATTTTCTACAATTATCGATCACTATCTTCACTGTGACATACTATATAAATAATGTTGCGGAATGTTTTCTTTGTATTTTGTATTCTTCTGCTGACTGATACCTTTTACAGTGAGACGCCTTTGATCGTGTGTAACTTCTTTGTAACATGGGTGGTAATCGAAGTTAGGTGTGAGTTCTTTGAATATGTTCGCTTGAGCAAACAGCTTAACAATGTGCAAACAGTGTGTTATTGCAGGTTATGATTTTTAGAATTTTCTCCTCAATGAATTAGTTTGTCATTCAGTTGAAACTAACACGGTAAAGGTGGAAACATTATTGTATTTGATTTGTTATTGTCTTCTTTTTGTCTTGTCTTTAGCTTTCCCTTCTTTGTCAGTTTTTTTTTTTAATGAGGTAAAGAAAAAAATAAATAATGAAGCATTTTAAGCATTTTGGGCAACGTAGCTCAAAATCCAACATGAATTTGAGCCATAGCATTGTGAGTAATAGGCGTAACAGTTTTAAAGGAAGGATTTGCCATAAGCCGATCATTCCTGTGCTGACACAGTAAGGGGAATGTGCTGATTCACTTGACATAAGAGGACCTGACAGTTCAGCTATGCCATTTTCTAACCCCAGGAAGGAAATACTGTGATAGAAAGCTAACCTATGGATTCTTCTGAGTTTGTACACTTACACAGTTTTCTTCCACAATGAAGTAATCAACTAATTTTATTTATCTCATGTTCAAATTATCTTACTATTGCAATTAGATTTTGACTAAAGGAAAATTTCACCCTTCTAAAACATTTCTGGCATATACAGAAGGCTCAGTCTTTAGATTTGCAAACAGAAGATGCATCATTGTTCTTTCTAAAAAGGCAGGTAAGCTTTGTATGTTTTTGCTGTGCGATAAAATATGGCAGCAAAAAGACGTAATGACCCACTATTAGTGTCAAGTCAAAACGAGTGGTCTATGAGTCAAAACTCTGAAGAGGAAAACTCTGAAGTTCCACGTTCTACATAGAAAAAGGCAAAAATATTCATGATTTTCCACCCATGAAGCCTCAATCCCCTGTGCTGCCCCTCTGAAGCAGTTTGTACTGCCAGATTGCTCCTGTGCTGTATGACACACAGAAGTGGTTGTTTATCAGGTGAGCTGCTGTTTAACACTGTAGGACACATTTCCATTGATTGGGCTTTGTAATTTTCCCCCCAAGTAGATCATGTTAGCAGTGGCAGACTGGTGTGCATTTAACTGAACAGGATATTTCTCTAGCATGGCAGAGCGATTCCTCAGCGCCAAGAGCCCTGCATGATTCCCACAGTCATTCATGGAAAATGGAACATTGCCACAGGAGAGGTCTTTTCCCTGGCTGAGTGTTTCTTTTTGAAGTAAACAGGTAGCTTTTAAAAATGTATTCAGTAGGTAATTCTGCCACATGTTCAGTTTGGAGTTAAAATTTAAGCTTTATTTATGTACATGAAACTGAATGATATTTTTGTTTATTTATTTTATTTATAAAAGGGGATAAGTAAAAAATCTCTAAAATTCATTGCTTGAAGTCTGGACTAGCACACACAAAGTGTGAACTATGGCACACACACACACATGCAACACACATGCATATAGAAACACATTTGTATTTTCTATCCTGATTTGTCTAATCTCATTTTTTGCCTGACCCTAAAAATTATGTTCCACCACAATAAGACCTCCCTTTGCCCTTGATAAGGTCTTGCAAATGTCTTTATACAGAACAGACCAAAAGGTTTGGACACACCTTCTCATCAAAGAGTTGTCTTTATTTTCATGACTATGAATATTGTAGCTTCACACTGAAGGCATCATCACTATAAATTAACACATGTGGATTTATATTCTGAACAAAAAAGAGTGAAACAATTGAAAATATGTCTTATATTCTAGGTTCTTCAAAGTAGCCACCTTTTGCTTTGATTACTGCTCCGCACACTCTTGGCATTCTGTTGATGAGCTTCAAGAGGTAGTCACCTGAAATGGTTTTCCAACAGTCTTGAAGGAGTTCCCAGAGAAGCTTAGCACTTGTTGGCCCTTTTGCTTTCACTCTGCGGTCCAGCTCACCCCAAACCATCTCGATTGGGTTCAGGTCCGGTGACTGTGGAGGCCAGGTCATCTGGCACAGCACCCATCACTCTCCTTCTTGGTCAAATAGCCCTTACACAGCCTGGAGGTGTGTTTGGGGTCATTGTCCTGTTGAAAAATAAATTATGGGCCAACTAAACACAAACCGGAAGGAATATCATGCTGCTGCAAGATGCTGTGGTAGCCATGCAGGTTCAGTATGCCTTCAATTTTGAATAAATCCCCAACAGTGTCACCAGCAAAGCACCCCCACACCATCACACCTCCTCCTCCATGCTTCACGGTGGGAACCAGGCATGTAGAGTCCATCCGTTCACCTCTTATGCGCAGCACAAAGACATGGTGGTTGGAACCAACGCTCTCAAACTTGGACTCATCAGACCAAAGCACAGATTTCCACTGGTCTAATGTCCATTCCTTGTG
>JAHUTJ010034492.1:0-17071 GCA_036250325.1 Characodon lateralis
CATGTTACAAAGTGACCTCCTGCCTAATGTGAACATTTCAGAGCTGCTGTTTTGTTTTACAGAGGTCTTAACATTGCATAGGCGTGCGTATGCAACACACTGAGGACTGAAGTGGGATCATTTTACAGAGGTGCCCTCAAAGTCCAGAGTTCAAGGGTTTTGAGGTTATGAGGAGTAAATGAAGCCATTTATGTTAAACATAAAAAAACACCTACTTTGCAGCCCTGATTCAACCCAAGCATTGAGCTGCGTGCAGGTTAGGGCCAGTGACTTGTCCTGACACCTCCAACCATGTTCATACCTGAAGAAGTCCAGTCCAGTCTATGTAAGCAGTAAGGACTATCATCCTCCATCAAAGAACCTGCAACACATTTTTTTACTTGCATGTTAGATGAGGAAAACATTTTAATCAGTGCATAGGTGTTTACTGCAAGAAATGTCACTGAAAATTTTCTCCCAACAGGAGGCCTCTAAGTTTTCACTTTAATCCTAACTTCAAAATGTATTTTAGTCTACTGGCACAATTACATTTAAATGTGGGGATTTGTATTTCCATAAATTGTGGAGATAAACCTTTTTTTTTTGCAGCTTCCATGTGTAAATCCTGCCCACTGTAATATCCGCCATAAATTCCTGATGAACATCACATTTATTGTAAAATAAAAGGTCTGACAACTCTTTAAAGTTAACTCTAAATATCTTGTATGTCACCATGAATAAAGTGAAGGAACCCTGTAGTATTCTGGTACTTTCTAAAACTGTAAGGTCACAATCCTGTGATCCTTCACCATGAAGCAGGATCATAGGCGTATCATCAGACCTTGTTCTATGCTGACAAACTAGCCTCCAAGTTTAACTGTTAAAATCTCCAAGCTAAACTTTATATCTTTCCCTCTTAAACAGCATCTTCTTTAGAGATGTCAAACATACATTTCTAAGCTTATTTTCTTTTTAGCTCTGAATTATGTCATCCTTGTCGGTGCCCAAGTCTGGTCCTGGAGAGCTACTATCCTTTCACCAACACGCATGAATTCCTTCAATAGCAGTCTGCTGTGTTGAAAAAGGGATGCATCTAAAGGTTGCATGATAGTAGTTCTCCAAGTCTGGATTTGGGCACCCCAGGGCTAATTAAAAACAAGACTTTTGAGTGACCTCTCTGCGTTTCTTTCTGGACAGAAAAAGGTTGAGCTCCATATTATTAACTGAGAGGAACATACTGAGTTTTACAAGCCTTATAGCTTGGGTAAATGTTATCTCCATTTGTAATGCCGGTAAAGATGGATCATGTTGTTATTCCTACTTACTTTAACTGCTCTTTGAGGCCCTGTACTACAAAGAACATATACAGAATAACCTTTGCGATTTTGTATCAGCACTTTTTTTTTACAAATATCACTGCTGGCAAAACATTAAGTATTTTAATGCTCAGATTAAGCTGATACATTTTAACCTTTTCATGTTAAATCCACAAACTTTAGGGTTTTTTTTTATTGTGATTTTATGTGAAAGACCAACACAAAGTACAGTAGTTCGTACATTAAGTGGAAGGAAAATGAAACATTTGTTTCCCCATTATTGTTCTTTACAAATAAAATTCTTAATTGTGTGGTGTGCATTTTTCTTTGCCATTTATTACTCTGGTTCCCCTAAATAAGTGCTACCAGTTCACAGTACAATTATGAACCACATATTCCACAAATAAAATGGCAGAAAGAAAGCTAAAAGACATCCCACGTGGGAGACATAGCAAACACATGGAAGAAGGTGCTCTGGTCAGATTAGACCAGCAATGACGTTTGGCCTACCTGCCAAACAATGTATGAATTTAAATATTACACATCATGCAGTAGGGATAGGGAGGCTGGATGGAGCGAACTACAGATCAATCCTGGACGAAAACCAGTTGGAGGATACAAAAGACAAACTGGAGCAGAGGTTCACCTTCCAGTAGGACAATGACCCTAAACATTGAGCCAGAGCTACAGTGGAATGACTTATATTAAAACATATTTAGATGCTAGAATGGCCTAGTTAATGTCCAATTTGGTACGTGACACAAGGCATGAAGAAAAAATAAATTCACAGATGGTCTCCAGCAAATATAACTGAACCTGAGCTATTTTTAAAAGGATTGCAAACATCTTCCTCTACAAATACACAGCACACTTTTCATATTTTTCTGTCTTAATAAATTGAAAACCATGTTCTACTTTGTGTTTGTCTCATAAAATCCTGTTAAAATACAAAACAAATGTGGTTTTAACATGTAAACTTCAAGGCATTTGAATGGTTTTGCAAAACCCTATAAAATGAAGATAAATACAGATCTCATTTTAAATATAGCGAGGATAATACTGCATTCTGATGAGCTTTCATAACATAGTTAAACAATATAATTCATACCATTGAGAAGGGAACAATAAAATGTATAGTGATTGTTTTGAGCTCCCTGCTACATATAAAATCAATCGTGGTGAATATTACATTTAGATCTGTGATGGATGAAACTGACAATGCCACTGTTTTCTGCGGTAAGCAGTGGTTCAAGCGGCAGTGCTTTTACATCTGCCCATGTTTATCTGAAATCCTCCACGTTACATGATCATAATCCTCAGTAAGCTTTGTGACTCAGTTAAACCTAATGTAAGCCCTCCTGCTTCATACTACAGCCTTCAGAGTTGTACCATTGCTGGTTTAAAATAGCAGCTAACCGAGGCAACAAGAGACCCAATCAAATAGCATTGCCTGCTGCTCTCAAAGATTAATTGATGGAGGTTAAACAGGCTCCAGCAGCACAGAAACTTAAACCGGCTTCTTACTATTTTATATAGAAATTCCAGGCTTGTCCCGATTCCTCAGTCCTTTACATCAATTTTAAATACAAAAATCTAATCATCATGATTATATGACTGATATTTCCGCAGTGGGCAGGGTTTATATATGAAAGCTGCAGAAATGGAAGGAAATGGCAAAAAGGATGCCAATAAGGAAGTTCAAATAATTACCTAATCATATGTACTAATAGGCTATTTTCTTTTTGCAGATGGGTAGCAGTGTCTAGGACTGTGCAGTAAAAATACATTTACAGTATTTAGCTGCATTTTAAACACTAAAAGGCAATGGTTAGTTAAGATTTTGTAACTCAATTTCAAAGCCCTGCTTGAGGAACTACAGCATCAATAATACAATCTACCAAGTTGAAACTGGAACATTTGTTTTATCACTTATCACTGTTTTTGATTTGCATTATACCTAAAATCCCACTAATTGTTAGTGCAATATGCATATTATCCTAATATTTTAGCCACTGACTGATGGCTAAAACATATTTCTAATATAATTTGGGTATAGAATCAGGCATTAAGATGTTAAATCTATCTGAGCTGTTATTAAGTTCTGAAACATGTAAAAGGGTTCTAAATATAAACTTGTAAACTTCTGACCTTTTCCCTCCTTCATGCAGTACTACCTGGAGCCACCAGTCCGTCTCAGAGAGGCCCTGGAACTGAAGGGACTGAAACCAGAATCCTTCTTCACTTTGCATCACGGGGAGTCTCGACTTATAGCTGCACAGGACAGAGACGTCTTTGAATGATGTTTCTTCGGCGCTCTGTAGACTGAATCTGTAAAAACAAACAGTGCTCATGACTTCATGTGAAGACTGATAATTATATAAAAATGAATGTTTTAAGGTGCATACATCAACTGTTTGTACAAGGACACTTTGATCTAACCGAAAAGTCATAGGATAAAACACTATACCATTCATTAAATAAAAAGCAGCCAGTCTAAGATTTATTGGAAGGAACAACTTACATGTTGAATCTTAGTAGGGTTGGGGTTTTGGGGGGTCTGCACACTGCCTCAGAAACCCTTTAACCCTGAGGAGGAAGAAGTAAAGAGCGATCAGAGCAGGTTTCACAGATCAGGATTTAAAGTTTAAACTCAGTAAAGAGAAACCAGAAACCTCCAGCCTCGCTTGGCATCTTTAGCCTCACACATAAAGATTACTATTTTTTTTTTTTTTTACATGGGTGCTGCCATGCAAGAGGATTTTTCTGAATGTGCCACAGTCAATCCAGAACTATAGTTACCTGTTTACTCTCAACATTCTGAAAAACACACTGAAGTTGAGCTGGGCTTAACTTCTAAGTGCTTTAGTTGGAGCTTCAGCTGTTCTGGGTTTTTTGGGTGCAGTGAAAACAACAAATGTTTGATCATCACTTTGGTCTTTTACAGGGCAACGTAGAAAGGTTTTGGCATTGCTGTGACAGGGATTTTCCTCTTTGTCTCATCCTGAATGTACAACAGTAACAGCACAACTGAAACAATGTACTGCAGTAACCTGTGAGGCTCGGCCAGTTGTGCTTTACACTTTATCACTTTCTGTAAATGTCACATTAAATATACCATCCAAGTCAAATGTGTGTTTTCTTGCTCAAGTAGAAACTAGGGGCATTTTAGTTTATTAGCAAGAAAAAAAATACTCCAGGAAATATTGTTTTACATAACTGATCCTTTGTTTTCTTCTAGAAAGTAAAAATCTATCAGAAGATTTGATTCGTTTTACTTTACTGTCCTCTGCTGGATTTATCAAGACTTATATTCTGCTTCAAATCAAGATCACATAAAACAAGGCTTTATGTCTTGTGTCATCTAACTACCATCTGAAATGGTCTTGCTTAAAAATGTTCATTTAGCTGTAACATTTCAACTTATGCTTTTTCGCAATCATTGGAGGCTAAAATGAGGAAACAGATGTGTCACAGTACACATTTAACTCCTGAAGTTAACAATTCTTCCTAAAAATGTTGCTTTATAAAAGCTAAAATAAACACAATGATTTGCACAAGTATTCTAATTTTGTCACAACCATAAACTTTAATGTACTTTTGGGGGATTTTAAGTGTGACAGACCTTAATGGAGACTAATGTTTCAACACCATCTGTATAAACACAGGTATGTAATTATAGATCACTAAAAACATTGCAATGTGCACTCATTGCATTCACCAAAGAAAAAAAAAAAAAATAGACATTTTTTCTCGTAATTACGACAATGCAGCTTCCAATTCGGGAAACGGTTAAAGGGCAATTCCACCTCATTTTTCATTACCTTGAGCATCTTTAATCTGCTCCACCTCAAAAACTACAGTACTTAGACACCTCAAACCTGGACTAGATTGTTCTACACTTATGGCAGATTCTTATAAACACAATTGACCATCTATCCAATCTATCCAAAGCTATTTTGCAGAGAAGGGGATCAGATATCACTGTGCAAAGCTGCTAGAGACATACCTCAAAACACTTTCCTGTAACCACAGGAAGAGTTGGTTCTACAAATGACTTAATTGCTGAATACCAATACATGCCACACTTTGCAAAGCTTTACATATACTGCTCAGTAATCCATTACTGTGTTAGTCTATCAGATAAAATCCCAATAAAATACATTTCAGTTGTATTGTAACAAACTAGAGGTTCAAGGGAAGATGAATACTTTGGCAAGGTACTGTACCTAAACTGAATTTTTACATGGATGTGCTGCTTTGCTCATATAATACTTATAGGCAAAAAGACAAAACAAGATAATTATACAAATTAATTTGATATGAAGTGTAAAATATAATAAAAAATATTTATGTACCACTATTCTTGCACTGACAATTACCCTGATTAGCTTAAAATAAAACTAACATTGAAAGGTGTTTTCCCTGCATATTAATATGGATTATTGGCATTATTGTTCTGTTGTTCATATGGATTAACTTTAACAACATACACTGTATTGCCAAAAGTATTAGTCTTCTACATGTACATAAACTTTGATAACATCCTAGTCTTGACCTACGGTATAAAGGTCCAATTTGTTGATAAACGATACAAAGATGCAGAATAGATTAAACACTCCTCTGACTGGAACCTAGCCTAAACAGAGCAAACAATATGCATTTATGTAAGAATTACATGCAGACCAGGTAAATTCAACATTTACAGGAGGTTTCTGACAAGTTGTAATTTTACGCCAAACATTGTGATGATTAAACAACATTGTGAGAAAATCTCCAAACTGGCACAATTTCAAATGCCAAGTAAATTAGATCCAACAAACCTTAAATATGGTTCATCCATCACGACAGAACCTGGTGATGGGTTTGGTTCCGTCATAACTAGAAAGGTGCACCTTAATAAATTGCAACAGCATTGAGAGCGTAAGAAAAACATATATTTCAAGCTTTTTTTTCCTTCATTTTGATGATTAGGGCTTACAGCTCATGAAAACTCAAAATATAATGTCAGCGATACACATTTGTGTGTGTTGAATGTGTTACAACACCGTTTATCATGTTGGATTAAAGGGACATTTCTGTTTGTGAAAAAAAAAAAAAAAAACACTTCTGCTCAGCTCAAAATCAAAACAAATAGACAAAAACTAGATTTAATTATTCTCAACTGAAAAGAGTCTTTGACATCCAGATACAAAGGTTTGGCAGAAGGCGTTTTTTGTTAGAGTCTCCCCTTCCCACGGGTATTCGACAATTTCTGAACATAAAATCCCTTTTTAAATATTATATAAAATGTTAACACTCTAGGAAACTGACTTTGGGGTTTTAATTTGCTGTAAGTCATAATGGTCAAAATTAAACGTCAGGACCTTCTTATTTTTGTCGCAAACTGTGCAGAGAAAATACGGATGTGACCACAGACCTGCTCGGTTGATCCCGAGTTCCTCATTCTTCCGTTTAATACGTCCAAACGTCGTCCTAATCCTGTTCACAGCTTTTCTGTAACATGATAAATTTATAAACACTGTAAATATCTTTTTTTTTCTGCATTGCTTTTCTTCGGATTCTGCACGCTGCCTCTACTCGCTCCCACAGGTGTTTCCAATTAGACCGACTCTTCTTCGCTCCCATTTTTTCCTTAAATTTAAAGGGCCATTCTGCCGTTTTCCCGGTGTTTGTCAAGTTTTTTTTCCAGCTTTGCATTAGAGCGTTTAGAGGGTAAATGCTTTAATGCAGACCAAAATGATTCATAATATTTCCATGTAATTAATAAAGCCTCTGAGTGAATTTTGGATTAAGTTAGGTTTTAGTTTATGTCTCCATCGAGTTATCTTCAAATGGATACCTTTTCTGCATAACACATCAACATTTGATAAGAAATATATATTGAATGCCCCCCTCAACTGGTAGAATAAATAAACTCATTCTAATTTATTGATTTATTTGACATTTATTTATCCAGGTAATATCCCACCAAGATTAAAAACCTCTATTCTGTGAGAAAACCCTCCAAGATAGGGAGCATAACATCAAACAATTCACAAAATTACACAAAACACAAAATGAAAATAATGACAGTCAAATAAACAAGAAATGATACAAGTGCATTATTTAAAACAAGTACATAAAATGGAATCAGCAGTCGATATTTGTAATTTGGGTTTAAAAGCACCAATAGAAATCAGTTTTGTCATTTTTTCTGTCAGTCTGCTGCTTTCTTCATGTGAAAATAACAGAACAGACACATTTCCTTTAATGTCGATACTCGCACACCGAACCAAAAGCAACAAATAATCCTGAGATTGAAAACAGTAACTAGTATGTTGCAGGTCAATCAAATCACAAATATGAAGTACACCTAGTTTTACCTTAAAGCTGAACCTTTGGGTGGCCAAACTAGGCAGTCCCACCCAATATCACTTACAGTGAGAAACCTCAGTGAAGCACGGTAGGCCACTGTATGAAAACACCGAATAGGTTTAGTTATATATGAAAAGGCGAACTGTGTCATCAATATAAAACTGTAGGTTTTCTGCTGGTACTCTGGTTTCCTCCCAGAAAAGCAAAACATGCCTGTTAGGTTAATTGGTCACTCTAAATTGTCAGTGTGTGTGCGTACTTGTTTGTCCTGTTTGTCTCAGTGTTGCTATGTCATAGGATGGGGACCTGTCCAAGGTTTTCAAGATCCTGCAGGGATGAGTTGGTATAGATGATGGATCTTCCAGGCTGATCAGTGAGCTGTTGGCCTTGTTTGTGTCTGAGGTCAAAGTTAAAAAAGTCACACAGGTTTTGCAGGTCAAGTCTGCTCTCCTCCTCCTTCATCAGATGGTGTCTCGCTGTAAAAGGTCCTTTCCTTTTTGGATTATCTGTACGGCGTACTACAATTATCCTAAACAAAATTATTTTATTAGTCAAATAACAGATTTTCTTCTAGTATCTTGTTTCTTTATGCGAGCAATGGCATTTATCACAGGCAAATAAAAAGAAAAAAGAAAAACACAACAGCAAACTTAATACAAAAACCACATGAATTTAATTGACTTAATAGTGTACAAAACAAGTTGGTGTGGCTAACAATTTCATTAACAGATAAATGCTCAAAGGGCTTTACAAACATGAACAAGACAGATGATTACAATTAGTTTAATAAACTCTTTACCAAAACATATTGCTGTGATGCAAAACCGCACAAAGTCTGTGTTTTGAATGGACAAAGTTTGACTTGTCAGCTTAAACCATTTTTTTTTTTTAAAGTAAAAGCACATAAAAATCCACAGAGATTGGGGATTTTCAATGAAATAAAAAAAAAAAATCCTTTTTAATTCCTGTAACATATGTTATGTATATGCATATTTGTAAAGGTTAATACAACCTGGGAAAACCTACATCACATGTATTTTTTTATATTTACATGCAGCAGAAAGGCACAGATCATCAAAACAAAAAGGTCGATAAAAATATGTGTTTTAGGGTGAAATCTTGACAAAAACTCAGGGTTTCTCAACAGGTCGTTCTGTGTTTTTTTTGCGTACTGTAAACTAAAAATCCTTCTGATATATAAGTCATTTTCAGATGTAATTATACATGGTAGTACTTTCATTTTTCCTGCTGCTCAGGCACTGAGCCATTCTGGTCTTCTGCACTGATTCGTATTTATTATTTTGCAAACAGATTTGCCTGCTTATACTTATTTACTCTCAGTAAATAATAGTCACACAAAGGAAGCCAAATCTCTTTTTAAGCATAAAAGATGATGTTTCAATTTACAGGAAGTGTGCATGCTTGCAGTAACATTTAGTATATGCATTTAACTCTTCAATGTTCAGCTGAGTATGTGTTAGATTCATGAAAACAGCAGTCTATTACCCTGCTTTTTTCCACTGCAGATTGTACCAAATTCGTCACAAACTGCCTCTTATTTAAAAATTCCCCGTTGATGTATATTCGACACGTACCAAGGTCTGTATTGAAAACACTTTGCTGCCATCAAGTGGTTTGAGTGCAAATGATCTCCTGTTGTAGTATTGTATAGTATAATAGTACAGTATTAAGCTGTATTTGAAATGCTGTGTTACTAGATCCGAATGAATTAAGCTACATATCTGAGATTGTAATAATATGTTTTAATACTAATTTGTCACCAATTTACTAATTTGCATCATACATGCATTTGAATCTATTACTTGTGCTGTACTCAGGTGGACAATCTCTGCTTAATTTAGTTTCTGCATCACAGCAAAAACAATCTCTTTCTTAACAAATCTTTCTTGATGACTTTAAAATTCAGGCAGTAAAGGGTTACACTAAGAGGTTTTAATTCTTAGGAGTTAAACAACATGTGTTCACAATCCATATAAAATGTCCATGTGGTTTGCAGTCTGCAGATAAGCGTGTAGAATCTGCTTTCTAAAAGGTCCACTTGAGGTGATTTGTGTGCAAACCTGTCGTGTTCTTTTAAAGTTGTGAACGTATAAAGAGCAACGTTTTCTGGCATCAGGAAACAAGTGCACCGCAGGAGAGGCAGAGGAGAAGGAGAGGGCCTGAGAGACGTATAAAAGATGCCCCCCCACAGTCGTTAGCATTCTCCTACAAGGACAAAAAGTTTTGAATTTTAGTCTTCACTTCAAAATGATCAAACAGTACACATCGTATGAAACAGTAAGATGATGTTTGTAAATGTAGGTGTGTATCGAGTTTTGTATTCACTAAGTTTATTTTTGTCTTTCATTCAGTTTTGCTTTATGATCTAAAACATGTAAGTGTGAAAAAAAAAATCTGAACACAAATGTGACTTATAAACTTTTAAACTTTTAAAATTTAGTGACTTTTTTTAAACTTTTAAACTTTTTAAACTTCTACATTAAAAAAAGTAAAAATATTCTGAATGACAAATCACTCCACATGTTACACTGTGCAGCAGTACCTGCAAATCTGTATTATTGTACAGAGGTATGCCACAATACAAACAAAACCACACTATCTTCCATTTCTAGGGTAATTCATAAACCTTGTTATAGAGATCATACAAATCCACTATTTCTAAAATCAAGAGTATTTAAATGAACTGTTTAACAATATGAATAATGTTTTGAGACAAGAAAATATAAACAGAATCAGCTCTCCTGTAGACAGAGATCAGTGATTAGTTGAGGGGGGACTTGAATCTAAGGGCTGTAAAGGGAACGAGTGTCTTTCAGAAAGTACAAATGTGAGTGTCTCAGTATAGACACAGATACAATAATATATCGTGAAAAAGAGTGAAATCTTTCAAGTCTTTAGTCCTTGTAATTTTGATGATTATGCCGTACAGATAATGAAAACCCAAAATTCAGTGCCTCTGAAAATTATAATTTTGATTAAGATGAATAAAAACAGGATATATTTTTTTATTCAGGGTTTCAGAAGCCTAACATATCTGTCAGGCTTCTGAAAAGTATTCTTCTCAGTTAATGCGGCGTGGCATGGAGGCAATCAGCCTGTGGTTCTGCTGAGGTTTAAAGGAAGCCCAGGTTGCTTTGATAGCGTCCTTCATGTCATCTGCATAATTGGGTCTGGTCTCTCGCAACTTCCTCTTGACAATCCTCCATAGATTCTCTATGGGGTTCAGGTCAGGCCAGTCTCTCCTGGCCAATCAAGCACAGTAACACTGTGGTCATTGAACCAAGTTCTGGTACCTTTGGCAGTGTGGGCAGTTGCCAAGTCCTGCTGGAAAAATAAACTCAGCACCTTCATAAAGTTTGTCAGCAGAAAGAAACATGGAGTGCACTAAAATGTTCATGGTAGATGGCTGTGTTGACTGTGGATTTCAGAAAACACAGGTGACCAACACCAGCACATGACACGGCACCCCAAATCATCACTGACTGTGGATACTTCACTCTGGACATCAAGCTTGGATTATGTGCCTCTCCAATCTTCCTCCAGACTCTGGGACCTTGATTTCCAAATGAAATGCCAACTTTACCGTCATCTGAAAAGAGGCCTTTGGACCACTGAGCAACAGTCCAGTTCTTTTTCTCCTTGGCCCAGCTGGGACGCCTCTAACATTGTCTTTGGTTTCAAATAGGATTCATTTATGTGTAGTGGATCTTGATGCGGTGACTCCATCCTCAGTCCAGTGTTAGTGAAGCTCTCTCAAAATCTTGAATATGTTTTGCTTGACAATCCTCTCAAGATTGCGGTTACCTCTGTTGCGGGTGCACCTTTTCCTACCACACTTTTTCCTTCCACTCAACTTTCTATGAATATGCTTGGATTCAGCACTCTGAACAACCAGCTCTTTTAGCAATGGCCCTTTGTGGCCTACCGTCCTTGTGGAGGGTGTCAGTGACATCTGTCAAGTGAGGAGTCTTTCTCTTGATAGTGTAGCCTACTGACCCAGACTGAGAGACCAATTAGAGGCTTGGGAAACCTTTGCAGTTGTTTTGAGTTGCTTTATCTGTGAGCCATAGTCATCACAATTTCTAAAGTGATTTGGATAAATGCTGTTAGATTAGCAGTTGTAATTTGTCCTTTGATAGATGTCTGTGCTTTATATCAAAAAATGAGTTACTTAAAAAGACAACCTCGCCCTCATCTAACAACAACTGGAAATAGGCAATAGCCCCCTCCGACCCTGCCAGAACAGGTTGGCATAGACAATGGGTGGATGGATGAATGGATGATTAAGCAAACCTTTTGTCCGAACAACACTGAAAATTTTTTAAAATCTAAATTTGGGAGGGAAATTGTGGAATGGATTAACGACCGAACCCCAACAATGTTCAAGCCTGATCCAGTTTAAAAGGCATCAAAAAGTATGTTTTTTGGGTTTGGACATGTGTATAAGTACAGTACAGTGTCTGTTTCTCACTGCCTGACTTCATTAATTCACAGTTAGGATGTGAAGTAAAAGACCCCATCTTACATCCTCATAATAAGATGCCAGTTTTCAAATTGGTTTATCATTGCACCGGATATGCTTCACAGGGTACAACATTGAGAATCTGACCTGTGGGTGATAAGAGTGGCAAGACTCAGGGCGTCTGCGGATCTTCTGGGACCTCATCCTGTCACACTTCACTGATGCGTTATGTGCAGTGTGGTTAAGAAAAAAAACAACATGACAACAAATGTTTCAGGTTTCAGAGTACGGATTTCTGTGAATTTATTCTACAAACGGACTCTCCTGGAGCAAAATTAAGAGCAAACCAATTACGATTTAAACTTTTTGCAGCTTTGGGTTAAGTATTTTTGGAGTATGAATGCTGTATTCTTAAAATATACTATTACATAAAGCAACACATTAAAGGATATATTTGACTTCCCTGGGCTCCAAGGTGATTGGTGGGTACTGTCTGGAGCAGTCACAGTCTCCTTGTACCACCAGCATCAGCAGGTTGCTTTCTGGTACTTGTTGTACTACAAACATCCTGACACAGATAGAAGGGCAAAGTATAAAATGTTAGCCCAACTCCATATAAAACACCTCAGTATTAAAGATATAATAATATAGAAAATATATTAATACACCTGAATGAACCTAATGTACAGAGACTTGCAAAAAGTATTCCTACCCCTTGAACTTTTTAACATTTTGTCACACTACGACCAGAAGTCTAAATGTATTTTTATTGACAAAACACCGTGGTTTCAGCCTCATGCTGTGGAGATGCATTTGTTCAGCAGGGACAGGGAAGCTAGTTAAAGTTGAGGGGAAGATAGACGGAGCTAAATACACGGCAACCCTGCAAGAAAACCTGTTAGAGGCTGCAGAAGACTCGCAACAGGAGCAGATGTTCTCATTCCAGGAGGACAACAACTCTAAACACTAGGACTGGACAATATATTATTAAACTTATCATTATCACAGTATCACTGTACGCAATTATGCATTACACAAAGAACTGCCTGAACTTCTATAAATGATAGCTAATTATTTAAGTAAAATACCTTTGGGCTCTCTGCTTGTAATATATTTGGTGACACTGGTTATTTAAGACAGCATAAACATGTTTTACACGGGAAGGAGGCAATACGGAGGTCAAATCATAAAGCAAATACAACCAAGCAGATGTTCAATAAACCTTGAATAGATTTTTTTCTGGTAGCTGGGTAGATTACCTACTCTGTAGGGTCTATGGTTGCTGTTACCTCAAAGCAGGAAGACATCACTTTTTAAATTATGTTAATTTATCACAAGTAATATCCTTATCATGACATTCTCCAATTTTATCGCTTATCACTTGGTTTCCTAATTTCGTGCAGGCTCACTAAATATACAGCCAGAGATTTACATCAAAATGTACTCATGTGTTATAATGGCCCAGTCAATGTTCAGAAATAAATCTAATTGATAGTCTGTGGCAGTCTGTTCACAGATGCTTTCTATCCAATCTGACTGAACTTGAACTGCTGAATGGGCAAAACTTGATTCTCTAGATCTAGGGAAACACACAGAAGGACTTGATGCTTTAATTGCAGCAAACGGTGGTTCTGCCAAGAGCTGACTCAGCCGGGAGAAGTACAAATGAATGTCTTTACAATTTCTATTTGTAAAGAGCAGGTACATATACTCTTTTCCTTTTTCTCACCATCTGTCATTTCTATGTCTTATAATAGTCCTACCCTGTACACTTGTTTGCCTTAACAGTAAGTAAGTTATCATTTCTTTAATTTCATAAAGTCAGCTATGTGACATGGGGATACTCCATTGTCATTCTTGTAGAGCAAATCGGACCCAACTCTGTTTGCCAAAGCTGTCAGTATCGGACATGTGAAAAACAAGAAAACCATGTATCATTATCCTTCCACTGGTCTATAACTACATAAAATCATAATAAATATTTTAGGTTTGTGTTGTTATGTGACAAAAAATGAACAATTCAATGGTTATGGATACTTTTGCAAAGGACTATATATGTATGTAAAGACTATAAAAACTTTGTCGTGTTATACCACTGTTGTCCACATGAGGGCACTCACTCAGTTTATACTCACAAACTGACTTTCTTTTTGCTTTTCAACCAGTTTGCCTTCCAATGTTTTAAATAATTGTTTCGGTCTCTCCATCTTGTCATGCGACCATGCTTTTTCTGTTTTAATACTCTCATTCACTTTTACTTTTCTCTATTTTCCACATGCCTCTCGCCCTGCATATAACTCTCTTTACTCACATCTAATTTTGGTCTACTCTACTTCTTTCACTCCTCTGACAATCTTGTATAAATAGACACTGATCTCAGTGAGCAGAGCGAAGGAAAGCTTTAGAAAATGGATTCTGGAAAGACAATTTAATATGACCGATTCAGGGCTTACAGAAGACTTGGCTGCTATCTGTGTGTCCATGTGCATGCATAGGCTTGTGCTTACTTCTGGCACCGTCCACACTTAATAATGCTATTGGTCTCCTTGACTGATGGCTCGTAAATGAAGCTCGGGTACTCGGTGTCACATGGCTGCAAGATGTTCCATTTTTTCTTTGGAGCGTAGGCTAATGGAGAGATAGAAAGGGGTCATTTCATGATTAGTTAGGAGCGCATGCATGAACGACAGGCTAAAAGCGCAAACATTTAGGTTATTACTGCTGTTCAGATGGCAGCATGCTTCAAACAAACTGAATGCACAAGATGCGATGATTTGAAACCAGACAGAAGAGCTATAATGGCTGATTAAATTTTACATGTCTGGTTGGGATTTTGTTTAACTGCTTAGAAATTCCATTAGCTGAGATAAAAGTCTAAGCTTGGGTCTTGTTTTGAAGGATTTGGCAGCTGCGTCTGCTCCCACTGAAAGCCTTATGTAATCTGACACACTAAATTTAATTCAGCTTGGAACGTTTCACAAACACCACGCCACAAGTGAAACACTAAGGTCTGCAGAGCACCGAACTTCCTCTGAAACACCTCAAAACAGGTACTCACAGCGACTGAAGGATGGTTTTGCTGAATGGATGGATGATGGCAAAGATGAAAGGGTCAATGATGGAGTGAAGTGTAGTCATGAGGAGGGTGAATGTTTGATTCACAGACAAATGAAAAGAGATTAAAGTTTTTATTATAATATTTTATTATAATCTGATAATCAATCTAAGACACACTTTATACACATCATCCAGTTAAAACCAAATATGTACAAACACCGCTGGTCGGTTAGGATTTCTAAAATCATTTCTATTTGCAAAATGTCTGAATAATAAAACAAAATATTTTGGAGAATTTCTTTTTAACATTCTTCAAAATCAGGATTTTACATGCACAAAGATTGCTATTACGCATATAACAATATAAAAATGTATTATCATAATTATTGTGTGTAAATTCATCAGGGTTATCAACAACATCACTTTTTTTTAAGTGTGATAAATATTATCTAAATCCAGCTAACAGTTACCTCACTTTCCACTGGCTAAGCAGCTAGTGGCAGCTGTGTGCAGAGCAAGCTGTGCAGACAGAAACACCCTTAAAAGCCTTATTGTGCTGTTATAAAGTCCAAACTGTAGCAACATTTTACACTTGGAGCTGTTTGGTGCTTGGACTATTTTTGTATCTGTGAAGCTGCAAACAAAGTTTGTAGTTTTTATTATTGTGTTCATCACCAACTGTCTTACTGGTAATTTCCTTTTAAACATGTATTACTAATGGTAGCAAATGTTATCATGGTAAATATTAAAACTGATAATAGTTTAGTTTTTGTTAATAACCCTTCCCTCAGAAGGAGAACTGTGAATCTTTTAAAAATTCACAGATTCCTGAAGGTTATTCTGTTCGAATAATTGAACCCAAGGACAAACAGCATGGGAACTTTCAGCCATAGGTCAACGTGTTTTAGTACAAAATATGTGTTTCAACCAGAGAAAGAAAGTAAAGGACCTTGTGAAGATGCCAGAAGAGGAAGAAAGAGTTATCCAGTGTGAAATGACTCCTGTGTGGAAATGGACTGAAAGCTCACTCAAAAAGGATGAAGTCACAACTTCAAAAGCAACATAAAAAGCCATATTGCAGTTTGCAAATGCACCCATGGACAAAGACCTTAAAATAAACAGCAGGAAGAACATTTACTTTTTAACAGCTATACAATTTTTTTAAATATTGAGAAACAAATGATGAACTACCAAAGCAACATTTAAACCAAAATGGTTTATGAAAAGTGTGCTAAAGATAAACCTGCGGTATCTGCATGTTGTACATTCAGGTCCCCAAATGTCATGGGGGATTTAAAAGGACAGAAGGCTAAACAACAAGGCTGACGCAAAGATCAGAGTATCAAGGTGATTTGCTGGCTTTAACAAACACCGTGCTAGATGAGCGCATTAACAGATATAAATGTGGATTCTAAAGAATTTTCATCCAGTCAGACTGAATTTCTGCCTAAGAAATGAAGCTCAGACAGAGAAGGCCTTCCTGTTGTAAGGGCTTTAGCCTGAGCCAGTATATGACTCTCAAGATCTATGAGCCACGATGGATGAGAACGTAAGTAAAGAGACTGAAACATGTGATGACAAGGATAATGATTCTCTTTAGAACCAGTATGAATTTATATTCCAAAGTAATGTTTTTCTTTTGACTGATTTCTATGCAAGGTTGCCATTTGTAAACACTGTATTTGAGTGGTGTGGCTTCAATGTTGCATAATCCCAGCACACCAAATCCACTTTTATATACTGTACAAACGAAACGTTTGGACAAACCTTCTCATTCAAAGAGTTGTCTTTATTTTCATGACTATGAATATTGTAGCTTCACACTGAAGGCATCAAAACTATGAATTAACACATGTGGAATTATATACTGAACAAAAAAGTG
>JAHUTJ010034493.1:0-17066 GCA_036250325.1 Characodon lateralis
AAAGCATAGGTACTGAGAAGTGGTCTGTGGTCCCCACCTGCAGAACCACTCCTTTATTGAGTGTCTTGCTAATCACCAAAGATTTCCCCCTGTTGTCTATTCCATTTGCACAACAGCATGTGAAATTAATTGTTGATCATTGCTGATTCCTAAGTGGACAGTTTGATTTCACAGAAGTTTGATTTACTTGGAGTTATATTGTGTTGTTTAAGTGTTCCCTTTATTTTTTTGAGCAGTGTATGAAGATATTAATAATCTGTTCTTCTCCTGCCACTTTACAATTATGCACAACGTTTTGTTGATCTACCACATAAAATCCTAATAAAACATGCAGGACTTTGTGGTTGTAATAGGACAAACTATAAAAAAAAGTTCAAGGGGAATGAATATTTTTGCAAGGCACCATCAATCTAACCTTACTAGACGTGAAAAAAAGAGGAAACAAAAGGTTGCTTTAAGTTGCCTTTCCGTATAGAAGGTAACCTCTTTCTTCTTCCCCTCTTCTGCTACCCTCCCACTGTGCTAAAAGGAGAAGCAGGTTGTCAGGCACCCACCACTGACCTGGGAAATAAATCCTTTAACAGGTGGCCAGCATAGAGGGGAAGGGCTAAATCAGCAGCACAGCTTCCTGCTGCTGCTGGCGAGGCTGGCTGCTTTATGTGCTTTAATTACACAGTCCTCGCAAACCATCACTCCTTCCATGCAACCCCCCCCTGCCCTTCATTCACCCTCCATTTCAAAGAAGCAAAACGTAAACAAGTGCAATCAAGTACAAGCGAGGTGCTGGACTTATGCACTCTAACTCAGAGAGGTGTTGGGCAAATAAACTAAATGTGAGGCCTTTAGAGCTTTCACTTAAGTTTTACAGATAGGAGAATGTTACTCTGACATATATTCTTGTTCACCGCTGTTCATCGATACATTTCTTGTGATGTTAGTGAATTTTGGCCAGTGACTCCATCAGTCTCTGTAGCTAAGCAACTGAACATTACAGTGAAAAATCAGCGCTTCCGGCGGTTGCTAGGGAACTGCTGGCGAGTGTTACCACTTGTTAGTGGCACTTCGATAGATCAGCCCCTAATGGTTCCCGTCTGATGGAGCTTTGCCTAAAAGGAGATGAGAGATCGGCAAGTAGGCAGCACCCTCCATCTAACCGGCTGCAGCATATGTAACAGCTAACATGTCCCGAGAGAGCCTCACCTCAACACGCATAACAACCAGATGAAAATAATGTCAGGGTTTTTCCCTCAATAGAAAACCTTTTGCATAAAAGTAGAGACTGAATAATTGAGAGGTGTGAGAATGGGGGTTGCAGGGTGCCACGGTTGGGAAGGAGGGATGTATGCCTGCCAGCCAAATCCATTAGCCAGGCCCTGCTTGGCCGAGGCAGGCAGCTGATGGGAAGGCTCTGTTATCGGACAGTAAAGGACACTAGGGCTGGCCATCACCACGCCTGCCCTCTCTACTCTTTGCCGCAGGGGGAGAGGGAGGGAGACAAAGAGGGGAGAGGAAATGAGGAAAAATGACAGAGACAAAAAGAGAAACTGAGAGAGACCAGCGAGGTTCAATAACAGAAAGAATGAGGAGGTGTTGCCCTACTACAGCTTTATAATTGGCCTGCAAGGACGGTCAAATGAGAGGCTACTTATCGCACATAGCAGTTGTATAGGACCACTAGGCTATCTATATAGCCACAACCAATTTAAAAGAATATTAGGACAAATGAAGGATTGAAAAAAAACAACCTCTCTATTTAAAGTAGGATTTAAAAAAAAAAAGTTTTAAAGGGTTCATTTTCATGAAAAAATCCAAATGTCTTCAGTTCTTTTAGAAGTATAATTGGCTTGTAAAATATCTCCAGAGGACCCACAACCCACAATAGGTTCCACAAAGAACTTTTTAAGATAGCAGAATCTCTAATGGTACAAAGGTTCAGGCTCATAATTTTAAGATGCATGTAAACTGTTTTAAAAAGAAGCCAACAATGATTAAATGTCATGAGTGGCATGCTGAAAACAAAAGATTTGGAAGCACTGCCCTGCGTAGCTAAGAACCAATGTTTTAGTCTCACATTGGTGCTCTCGGTATACAGTCTTCTTTCAGTCGTTAAAGAAGAATTTTCAACTAAAAATTATTTTATTCTTGGAGCAGAAAAAACCCCCAATAACAATTAAAGCTGCAAGCAGCATTGAAGGCCCTCACACCTCAGCCTGTGTAGCGACCGCCAGCTGCATGCCACCAACGAGGCCGTTGTTCAATTCCAAATGTCGCGTTTCGGTGGCGCTGTGAGCGTCATGTCAAATGATCTTCGGTCATGCAGAGTTCTGGGCTGGCAAGAAGCATTCAAAATTTGGAGTAAATCGGACATTCCAGATGGAAGCTGCACTCAGTTTTTTATCAGTGGGCAAAGCTGAAATGATGTCATGAACTGACTGTGGCAACATGTTCAGCATTGATCCATGATGATGTATACTACATTTCAAGTGGATTCGATGATGTATGAGGGAGATATAGCCTTTGAAATGTCCTAGAGGGCGCTATTGATCCAAATGTCAATGTAATCCAATAGAGCTGTTTGGGGGCTGACAAAGATCAAACATATTCAGTTCATATTCAGTTTGGAGTAGATCAGACCATGCATGTGTAATTTATAGCCAAACGTATGGCCATGGCCTGACATCAGATTTCACCATGCCATCATAGCCACACCCTCCAGCTAAAGCAGACAGTACTGCCGTCTGTCTAAGACCATCATGTTATCTGTTACTTGGGACAGTTTCACATTGATTAGGTGAAGAACATCAAAAATTGACTCTCTAAAGGAAAACATGACACTTCCTGTTCTCAGGGGGCGGGGCTTCGATGATGTCAGCATCTGATCAGTGAATATTGTTCAGGGCCAGAGGCAGATCAATCTCAGAAGGTTTCAGGTCTCTGTGACTTTCCTTGTAGGAGCTATATCAATTTTGTCTTTCATGGCGAGAAGTCATATTTTGAGGCTTGGTCCGCCCACACCCTTCCATGTATCAAAAATCTTTTGATAACTTTTGATCCCCAGTGCCTTAAGAGTATACTGTGTGATTTTTAAGTCTCTAAGTCAAAAGCTGTAGGAGTTCGCTCAGATATGCGGGCTAGAAAGGGCAAAACTGGGGTCAAAATGGCAACTTCAATCCAAGATGACCAACTTTCTGTTGGGTTTGGACAAACGCTCCAAGAGACTTTTTTGAAGACCCTGAGAAGTTACATATATGTACCAAATTTCAGATTCCTCGGTCAAAGCATGGCTTGGGGCTGTTTTTTTTTTATTTTCTAGGGGGCACTGTGGACGAATTAGGCCACGCCCACCAAATATGTCATCAGATCTCTGTTGGGCACTGGACTAGGATCAATCACATTGAATTTGGTGTATGTATGTGGAAATTAAAGCCAAATGAATGGCCATGGCGTGACGTCCAACTTCACCGCTCCACCACGGTCACGCCCTTTTGTGAAAAGTCGCTGTGCTTCAAACGAAGTTAGACCCACTAGTTATCAGTCACCTGACACAGTTTGATGGAGATTGAGTGTAGACAAGCAGATAGCGACCTTTCAAAGTAAAAATAGTGACTACCTGTTCCCAAGGGGGGTGGCTTTGATGATGTCAGCATATGACCCCATAGGATCTTCATGCCAACTTTGGTGTGATTTGGCATTTCTTTGGGAAAGTTATTGCATTTTTTCACTTTGGGCACGAACGTCGTTTTCATGCCCTGGCCACGCCCCCTAAACATGGTCGAAAAGTCACGATTTTGATAACTTTAATTCTTCATGCCTTAACTGCATATTGACCAAATATGAAGCCGATAGCTCAGAATCCCTAGGAGGAGTTCGTTAAAGTTTGAGGTCAGTAAAAGTGAAAACAAAAACGAGCAAAAATTGGCCTTTGACCCAAATGGCCGATTTCCTGTGCGTTTTAGGGCATACCCCCAAGAGACTTTTTTTCTTGGTTTGAGGTTTGGTTTGCGGACTTGAAAGAATCTTTTTGTGGGGCTGTTGTGTTGCAGAAGGGACTGGTTTGATTCACAAAATAAATGACATTATGTGGAAAGAAAATTATGTTAAATCATTAAAGTAACGTCTAAACACATAAGCGTCAAAGTTAAAGCTTGTGAGCAATAAATCCGCATCCAAACAGTTTGTTGTGCTGAATTGGTGGTCAGATCTCTCTAAAATGGAACAAGAAAGAGTTTCACTATCCCCTTTTATTCACGTGTTTCCCCACTCTGCACCCACTGTCACAACAAATGGCTTCTGTTGTGCACAATTTCTCCGTGTTTACTGTGGTGCTGCGCTTGACGACGCACGTATTGTTCTTATGCGCATGCGGGTCAGTTTGGAGCTGCAACATTTTCAAAGTAATGGTAAGGACCCCACACACAAAAAAAAAAAAAAATCAGATTTCCGAGAAAAATTTGATTTGAGGATTAAGAGCAGTGTGAACGTACCCAAAGTGGCTCAAGGACAACAAAGTCATGGATTTCCAGTTACCGTCACAAAGATATTAAATACAAAGACATTAAATTGACATAAGGTTTATGCCAATTTGATGTCAAACTGTGGAAAAAAGGGTGATAGCTTTTTGTATACGTTATTCATATATATGCCCTTAATTACATACATATAAATATTTAAAATAAAATAAAATAAAATAAAGCAAAAAGAAAATAATTGAATTTTATTCTCAAGACTTTCTGTTCCTATAAGGTCTCTAAATATAACACTAGGTTGAATGACATGTTGCATTTTAATGATCAACATAGAGTTTAAGTGTTAATGGATGTTATTCAGTGATGGTAAATTGCTAACTGTGGCTACTCCCATAATCTTATAATGCACTGAGTGGTTCAGTCATAGTGGAACGTGCAACAGCCTAGCATGAATGATTCCAAAGGAAACACGAGTCAAATTAATAATGTTGTGTTACCAGTTAGAACACATGCTAAAACTCCAACAATACTAAACTTGCAATTAAAATGCCTCTGACCCAAAAAACCCACAATAATTCCCTGCAATTGCAGCATTGTAAACCTTTTCGTTATTTAACACCATTTCTCAGCCCCAGAATAATGTTTAGAACATCTCGGTCCATATTAAAACAGGTATTTTGCAAGAACAACTAGCAGCTATCACACGCTAGTGATGCTGCATCACAATGAGCTTATTAAAGTGCTACAGGAAGTGAATCTCTTGCAGGGTACATTTGCATGTTTTCATATTTAATTCTGGACAGCAGAGACTGGTTTTGATGTGCCCTAATGTGGCGCCTGACATTCTCTGAGACCTGTAATTATTTCCCTGACCTCCCCAACCAACAATCATCTTTCCTTTGCTTAATTGGTAACATAAACAAATCTTCAAGTAGTCCTAGATCTCAGGGAGTATTTTCAATCCGAAGCTGGAACAGCAAAGACTACAGAACTGTTAAATTCCCCCACGACTCATCACAACTCATTCCAATGCTGCTTTATGATGTGCTAAATTACAGTTCCTCTCAAACAGCATGTTTGAAAAACTGAGTGATAATTGTTGCATAATAGGTAACAAGAGCTTTTTTCAGAGCAGTAGCTTAAAATTTTTAGCAAGATGAAATATCAAGTTGTGAAAAGGTAATTAATATAACTCAAACCTGCTTTATCAAGCCTGCTTAGCTATGGAAGTCATTGTTGCTGACCGCATGTTCAATATTTTAAAAGGCTTGAGGATGAAGTGAATGTTCCCTGGATGTAGTCGCATGCTCCGTTTGGAATATCAGCACTGTGTCACTTTTATTGCAGCTTTCTTGTTGGTGTGTGCTTCATGTTTGGTGTGTTGTCACTGTGACTGAATATTTAATGAATCAATGGCAAGCTCTACACTGCTGTTCATCCGGGCACAGAGTCAGCGGAAAAGCTTTCTCTTTCTGGTTTGGCCATCTGTTGGAATCAATAAGGGGGCAAGAAACCCCCAGCCACCATTCAAGGCTCAAGCAAGCTGGTGATTAAAGGTAACCCCTTCTCTGTTCCTGCAAGTCGTGCTCACCACCAAGCAAGGTTAAATGGCAGGTGTTGAAAGAAGAATATTATACCCTGCACAGTAATGCTAATCCCTCAATTAAATTACAGCTTCCGAGCAGACAGGCTGTTCCTGGTGCTGCAGCTCCAAAAGTAAAGCCCTGCGACATGTTTGAGCACTACAGTCTGCAATACATGCTGAGGCTTTGGATGGATTTATGGAGGGAATGATACTGTGCAGAAAGACAACAGTACATAATCTGTTGGTGCAGTGTAACTAGACATTAAAAGCTTTGTGATGCGTTTGTTTACGATGGCAGACGCATTATGAAGCTCTCACACAACTGGAACACACAAAAATCCTTTTGTCCTGTTTGCCTTCGTCTGATGTTTACAGTATGTGGCTGACATGACTGCACAGTAATGTCTGTCTGAGGCAGATGGGGAAAAGAGCAAATCGGTGTCTTTCTTCTCCGGGCCGGAGGGGTGCTCTTCTAATGGGGAAAAATAGTGTTGTTGAATTGTAGTTTATTTCAGACCCTGATTGCTTTTGTTGAGTTCCATTATTCTTGTTAATGAGCCTGTAATGTGAATGCTGATGATTTGGGGGGCAAGTCTCTCCCCTCACAATGTGAGATTTGAGCATTTTGCTTGGCCACTAAATACTTGGCTGCATTTTGTTCCAGCAAAAACATCTGTTTGCTGCTCCCTACCTCTTTCTTGTTGACCCAGCAATCAGTCAGGGGTGAAACTTTATCTCCCATGGCTAACGTGTCTTACCTGCAAACAGCTCCAGACGTACAGTGCCTTGCAAAAGTACATATACCCCATGAACTTTTTCGCATTTTGTCAAGTTACAGCCATAAACGTGGATGTATTTTGTAGGGGTTTTATTTAATAGATGAATAAAAAGTAGGAAATAATGGTTAAGTGGAAGGAAAAATATACATGGAGCCATCTTTTGCTGCACCTACAGTACAAGTGCAACTCTTTTGATGTATATCGCTGTAAGCTTAGAACATCTAAAAACTGAATTGGTTTATCCATTCATCTTTGCAAAATAGCTGAAGTTCTGTGTCTGAGAACGTAAATATTCCAGTCTTACCACAGATTCTTAACTTGTTTAGGTCTGAACTTTGACTAGGCCATTCTAAAACAATCTTATCGTTCAATTGTAGTTCTGGCTGCATGGTTAGGGATGTTCCAGTGATGGAAAGTGAACATCTACAAGTTGTGGTGGACGGCAACATTTGCATGGTGGGTTTATAGTTGCACCATACACTTACCAGTTACAGATGGCAGACTGAACAGAACTGAAAGATGTTTAAAGCTTGGAATATTGTTCTATAACCTTCACTATAAACTTTTCTACAACGTTAATCCTGGGCTTTCTGGAGTGTACCATGGTCTTCATAATACAGTTTGTTCAATGTTCTCTAACAAACTTACATTTAGGTGATACTTTATTGGTGTATCAAATAAAATCCAAATAAAATACATTGAAGTTTGTGGTTGTAACATAAGAAAATGTTTCGCAATAAATAGCTATGCCTCAAAGCAAGGAAAGCAGGTAAAGCAAAAACACAGACGTCCAGAAACATATCTAAATACAAAAAAAAAAAAATCTATTTTGTGAGACAAGAACATTTTGTCTGCCAATGTGGTATTGGCCCAGCAGAATGGCATTAAATAGGGCTATAAAGTGACAAGTGTGCTAAAATGCCATTGGCGTTTTGAACAGGGAGAAAGCATTAGCATTACACAAAGAGTGCATTATGAGTGAATAATGCACTGTGCTACCAGTTTGGACATGCAGCAAAGTGAATGTCAAAACTCATTCAAACACACATTCCTCAGCACATAGAGCTGCATATCATGCTTAAACAAGAATACAAGGAATCCTATCTTCAGCCTGTTCCTTCATTATGAGGAGCACAGAAACAGCACCGGAGGAGGGAATCGCAGATATAGATGACAGCAGACAGTCAACATGACGGTGAGCCGCTCATCATTGGTCGCAGGAGGTCTAGAGCTTAAAACACAGTCCATCATGCGAGATGCTCCAATTCATAGAACAACAAAGCATCAAGGACTACATACTTTATAGCTGCAAATAAAATTAACATTACACATCAAGCTGTGATGATGTAACTCCAAATATTCCCGAGACGTTTTCTCATCTGATTAATGCAAAGAGAATAACCGAGGATAACAACCGTCATCAAGTCTTTGAAAGGATAATAACTCCTCACATTATTCCTCTCCATGTATGTAGCCCTGCTCTGATGAGAATGACACTTTCTCTTCTGGGAGAATGATCTATTGTTTTCTGCTTTGTATTACTCCAGCACAGCATGGTGCCTGATTAAGCACGGAGCAACACAGTCGATCATATGATTTGGGAGTTATTACAAAAATTGGAAACTGATAACTTCGCCGTAATGTAATGACAGCCCTTTCGGGGAAGTTATTTTGTACTTATGAGAACGTCGTTTGCTCCACAAAGATACAGTCAGATTCTCTGAATAAGCCATTAAACAAGCTCCAGGCTGTCAGACCTATCAGGCTTAAATCTCTAAAATTATTATGATTAACTTGTCCAATAAAAACTCTTAAGAGTTTATGTTTTCCAGAAAAATGAGAAAACATTAACAAGACAGAAATCCAGTGCTAACAAACTAAAAAGAGCTGCTAAACTATTTTAGATTCTTTCACTTTTGCACAAAGCGAATCTTTTTCCAGCCTTTTCCATCAGCTGTAACTCCTGTCATGACTGCACAATAACACCCCAACACATGCACACAGTCTGCATAAAAGCAGACCTCATTCTTTGTTGTTGAGAGCTCTGTTACTTCTGAGAAAATGTAATAGCTGATATTATCTCACATCGCCTCAGTCATAAGAAATAATGGGGTCCTTTCCATTAAAGTCCAAATGCAACAGCATTTCTTGTTAATGCGTGTTTAAGAAACACATTAGGTAATGCTCAATATCTGGCTTTTCTAATTTTGCTGCCACATAATATCCTCTTTTTCTGTGAACTACACTACTCTTTTTTGCAGTCGGTTTATCAGTGATGACATGCTGTGTTCTCGTGTTGACAGAACAGGAGGTTGCTGCACAGCATGAAGCCAACTGAGTACGACCATGCCCTGGCTGCTTCTAAGCCCCAAAAAGAAGAAAAACTTTCATTTCTTCCCTTTTTGCTGCTTTCTTCCCTATGTGTCTCTCAACAGTACATCTTTAATGAGTTGGCATCTTTTCTTTTAGTTTATAGCAACCCCTCTGCACTCATCACCTATTGTGCCATATCCTCACACTCACTATTTCTTTTTAATCTTTTTCTTCTCCATCCAATGCTCTTCCTGCTGGCATTAACAAACCTCCAGAAGGGTGCTTGAAATGAAACATTTTCTGTCACATTTCTACAGCTAACATTCACTGTGCCTCATTTCAAACTGAACATTTGGAGTATGAAAGAATAATATATATATCTTTTTAGGGGAGATTATAATAAACGGAATAAAAGCTCAAGAAATCTGTTGATAATCACAAAAAGTGCTATATCTTGCAATTCAATTTAAGTACAATAGTTCTACAATAGTTCTAATCAGGTACGACATCATTTTTTGCACCATTAAAAAAATTTCATTATTTTTTGTCTGTTAGAACTGCAAAGCAGACGGAGAGAGAGCCAGGATTAAAAAGCCCATCTTTCCTGGACAATTGAGTTTTTCCATTCGGCTCCTTCCTGTCAAAGGCAGCACTCCATAAAACAGGACAAATTAGATTCCATGAATAGATGAATGGCTTCTTCACACATGTTCAATATAAATCTATTATTAATGAGTTAATTTATCAGTAGGATGGGATAAAGCCTCATAACACAGACCTCAATGACTCAATTTTTTTTTTTGACACGTAGAGACTTCATGGAGGGCTGGCTAACTACCACCTCCCAAGTGTGAGAGTATTCAGCAACTTCAGCGTCAAAAAAAAATGCATGTGAAGCAATTCAGGACATGTCGATATGTTGGCTGTGAACCTCGTGCTGTAATTAGCAACCTCCTGCTTTTGCTGCACCGGTAGCACTAGAGACACATAAGACTTGCTGCATTTATGTCTAACCTCAGTCAGCTGAGTGACACCATGCATCTTCTGTCATATTAGGGCTACACGTAACAATATATAAGTGCATCTGAGTGGATTACAATATCATCAAAAGGTTTGTTAATTTTAGTAATTCATCTAAAAAGTTAGACTGGTCACTTAAATCCATTACAAAAAGAATGATGAGTGTTTTTTTTTTTCATTAATACAGAAATGCTATTTTATGGAAACACTTTGGCCTACACCATCATGTGGTAAACATGAAAGTTGTCCAGCAGGAAGTTACTGAAATCCTCCACAAGGATCGCTAAAGAAACTGGCTGTTGACAGGGTACTATATACACACGCATATTAAGGGAAAGTTGAGTGGAAGGAAAAACTGAATTAGAAAAAGGTGCAGAAACCCAATTTTTGAGAGCAATGTGAATCAAAGCCCATTTAAGCGTTTTAGGGAGATTCACATGGTTTGCTTCAGGAGCCATGACACAAAGATGTATCTGGGACATGCTGCCACCGTCACATCCATTGTGTTAAACCAAAAAATAACTAAATTAGAAGCATCCCACCTGGGCTGGAGAAAAAGGACTGGGCTGTTGCCCGGAGGTCCAAAGTTATCTTTTCAGATGAAAGTACATATTGCATTGCATTAGGAAATTAATGTACTAGCATCTGGAGGAAGAGTGGAATACGAAAACATGGTCTAATTACCAAATCATCACTGTGCTTGATTGCCAGTAAACACTTTGGCAGACCCACAGGCTGAACACACCACCACACACAATGCTGTAATTTGTTAAAAAGTACAAAGTGTGAGGACCGTACAATACAATAAGAGGTTTTACTGGGCCAACATTTCTGTATTAATTGTTTTTGTTGGTCTTATGCAATATTAAATTAATTTTGTATTTTCTTTTGCTTTAAGCCAGAATAATCAAAACTAACATAAATAAACACCTGTTGTGATCAGTTCATTTAAAACTTTCACCTTTTTAAACGAATCACTGAAATAAATTAACTTTCTGATACTCTAATGCACCTGTATGTCTGGAAAATGACCAGCTTTGTGTCATATCCAAGCTACAAGTACCCAAATTTAAATGTTTTTCAAATACACAGCATTTTAAAGGACACATTTCCTCAAAAGTCTTAAGGATTTACTTTCATTGTACCATATATTCAATGTTTACTTTTACTTCCTAGCCAAACTGAGCAAAAAATACAAAATTAGCAACATTTGCAAAGTGGAGTATGTGCCAAAGGCCAATAAAAACCTGTCAGCTGTGATGGTGGAAGGATGAATGGTGGTGAGATTTATCTGCAGCTGTTTATATGCGAATGGTGCAGTAGGCCAGAGCGCTCCAACATGCTGCGGCTGTCTGGGACACCTTGGACGGTGATTTATGGGTCGATGGTCGATGTGTTAATGGACTGGGCCTATGGAACATATCCATCCCAGCCATGGAGCCCCTTACATGGGGTGGAAAGGCTCTTTGGGAGCTATATAGTACTGCTTAACACATCAGTGTTTTGGATCTGTACAGTACAAACACATTGCCTAATGTCAAGGCTCTGGTAATGAATTAATTGATGTTTAGGGATATACCCCAGCACAACATAGTGATAAAGACAGACCAATACTAAGAACATGTTTAGTCCTATTGTTTAGCACCAAAAAACAACACCACATATATAGATATACATAGAAAAACTAAAGCAAATATACATTTTAGATCCAGAAAGAAAGCCAAAACGTTCTGGAAAAAATAAACTACGATACACAGAAATACATGGATGTAGAGTAGGTAATTTTTAACACACACCTTTATGATATCCCTTTAAAATGGAAATGCACCACTTCATATGTATGATGATTTGGTTTTTTGTTTGAAACTGCAGACTTTGTTCAAAACAAGTTTCCCCCGATGATTGTGAAAGAAATTGTTTTCAAGAGAAGGAATAATTTTGTGAGCATAAAGCTTGCAAGGCAAGGTAAGGTAAGTTCATTTATATTGCATTTTCCAGTAACAAGACACTCAAAGTGCTGAACATACAATTACAATACAATCACAAAAAAAAAATAAACACAGATACAGACACAAAAAAACAAATCAAATAATACTACAATCCTTCTAAGAAATCTAAAAATCTATGAATCCTTCTGAGAAATCTAATAGTCTCATCATTCCACTGAATTCTAACTAGGGAAGCTGAGTCACTGGTACAAAACAGCTTTAATCCACATTTTCAGGTGCTAATTTTATATTGCTTTTACTGGTTTACTGGTGAACTAAGTAATAACAGTCCATTGTAGTCTAATTAAGAAAGCTGGGTCATTGGTGTAAGAGCAGCTAAAGTCCAAATTACTAATAATATTTGGTTTTCGCTGGTAATCCTTCTGATAAGACTAAAAATCAATGAAAAAGTAATGAAATACTAATAATAATTGGCTTTTGCTGGTAATCCTTCTGAGAAATCTGAAAATCTATGAAAAGTAATGAAATCACACATTTAGGTAAAGTAAGATAGGAGGGAAAAAAAATCATATTTCAGACTCTATTCTTAGCAGAATAGAGTCTGAAATAGTACAAAAAAACCTCAGCAGGGGTGAGCAACACACACATAAGTAAAGATTTAGCAAAGGTACGGTGGAATCTTGAGGGTGCGAATATATATATATAAGGCTGAGTGTGTTTGCAAGAATTAGACTGTCAACGCCGATAGAAGCGCCATTGTCCTTGAGAAGAGAGGTGGAAGTTTTATCAATTGGCCACATAGTCCTATCAGCACACAGCTGGTAGGGGAGTGCTGGGGAAGAGTGTCGTGTTTATATAACATCCAGGAGATATTTTGTCGATAGCCAGTTAGCAGAAGTTGCCAAGGCCACAATGGGGCGCCAGATTTAGAAAAACATGTTGTGGTTCAGGCAGTTGTGAATTTCCAACTACCTTAAGAGTTTTACTGGTATGTCTCAATTGTGAATCCAAATAGCCAAAGTTCTGGTACTTTCCGCAAATCTTGAGCGTACCACCTCTCCAAGATTATATCCTTTAACCTCTGAGTCCACCCACTGCCAGGCTGCATTTCTGTTCAAGAATCGTGTCCAGCTTGCGATTCTGCTCTCTTAACATTTCAGTCTGAGTGTTGATCGCTCTACAGACTCCATCAAACATCGCAGGCAGCTTTGGAATGCTTTGAACAGCCGCCCACGTTTTGCGAATCACTCGATAAGCCAGGTAACCACCAACTCCAAAAAGCAGAAATCCTGTTATCAAAAGTCCAAATATGTACACATCTTCTACGTCCTCGACCGACATCATAGTCAGGCACACAATCTTCCACTGCTGCCAAGAATCCATTGTGTATCCACAGAAGAACGTTACATCTGGACAAGAGGGTCTCCTTTATAACCTGTCTTCCTGTTGAAAAACAATTTGATCAATTACGTTGAGAGTCCAGCTGACCAAATCCATAATTTAAAAGTCCAGTATGCAAAGCGAGGCTCTAAGAAAAATACAGACAAAAAGCGGAAGCAGAAATCAGCAGGGAGGGAGGGAGAGAAAACGCATGTCTTCCACCGAGAGCAAGCAAGAAAAAAGATTCAGGTGTTAAC
Source organism: Characodon lateralis (assembly GCA_036250325.1). Lineage (NCBI taxonomy): Eukaryota > Metazoa > Chordata > Actinopteri > Cyprinodontiformes > Goodeidae > Characodon > Characodon lateralis. The sequence goes on from JAHUTJ010034493.1 coordinate 13,750, forward strand.
AGATACACAAATGTTCTATATTGAGCCGCATTTCTACTAAATACCGTGCACCTTTCGGTAAAAAGGCTGGTAATACGAACATTTCTGCACGTGTAGAAGCAAGCAGGGTATTATCTTGTAGTCTCTTCATCCGTCTTTCCTCCATTCTATTCTCCTTCTCTCCACTTTTACTTTTTGCCCCCCTTTCTCTCTTTCGTGCTTCTTTTTTTTTTCATTTCCTTTTCTGTCTCCGTGTCCATAACAATTTAAATAATCCCAAAGCAGTTTCTAATAAAGTTTCTTTTTATGAATATCAAGCAGAGTTTTAAAGCGCTAGCTGTAATGCTGTACAGTAAATCTGTTGGGCTTTTCCCTGGCACTCAGACAACAATTTGAGTGCTTCTCTGTCGGACAGGACACAGTAAAAAAAAAAAAAAAGATATCACAGGAGGCGAGAGACAGTCCACCCCCCCTTCCAAGAAACGAAGACAGAAACAACAAAAAATAAAAGTAAAAATAAATAAATACATACCTGGGGACGATCCACCCGAACCCCTCTGAGACAAAAGTAAAAAAAAAAAAAATAAATAAAATATATATATATATATATATATATATATATATATATATATATATATATACTACATATACACTAAAATAATATAAATAAATATCTACGCCACCTAAACTTCCAGGATGTTACAGGCTATACCTTTTTCAGGATCCGTTCGTTGTTCCCTCATCTCTTTCTCTTACAGACACCGCTTCAGTAATGACAAGCCACAAACACAGAGGATATATGTTTTATTCACTCAATTACAAGATAGCATTCATAAGAAGGTTCACTCATTTTATTAATAATAATAAGGCTCTCCAATAGAGTACACTTCTCTTATACAATAAACTTCAGGAGTGTTTGCATACATCTCTAGAATTGCTGCATGAATTCTACACAAAGATTTCAGTTCATGCAAGACCATCTCCAAAATTATTTTCACACACTGATCCTCTGCTTTTAGGCATCGTAGTGTCAGCAGATTCTGGATAGCGGGATTGAGATGCAGAGTTCGGCGTCAACGCACGATGGGGTCATAGTGGAGTTGATAATAATTGTCATCCACAGCATCCAAGCATCGGTGTCGATTTGGGCCGAAGCAATTGGTGTCACAGCCGCAGCTTTCTTGGCAAAATTTATCACAGGTCACATTGAGCAGATGAAGTAACGTGGTTCTCACTGTAGATATGAGCGCGGGAGACATCCATCCATCGAATTCATCCCGCTCCTGCGAAGCTTGTGGAAGTCACGAGTTGCGTCGACCTCATCCCGTCCCATATTGCTATCAACAACACTCTCCCCTTCCTCTTCGGTCTCTTCATGCGAGGTACTCAATTTGAGAAACTTCCTCAGAGATGGTGCTCCCGACGAAGAGGATAAGGAGTTTCGTTGTCCGATGAGCTAACCCCTTCCACCTACTTCCCTATTTCTGAGGGGATTGCTCAATCCAGCTCTCCATCCAACGGGTCTGGACTACCCTAAACCTGAAAGGTCTTACTAAACAGGTTTACTGAAAGTTCTGTTTAAGCTGGTGTCGGGGAAATTACATGCCTAACCTCGAACAGCCTACATCCAGAAGTCTCGCCCTTCTTCAACTGGTGGTTTGGACAACCGAGCAGGCCACAGCAGTCATCCACTCCTCGACAGTCACTTCTGTTAACGGCTGCTCATTCCCCAATATTACAACTAGCTCTTGGTATATGGGTTAGGTTGATTTTAGTGACTCGGCATGAGCCCCAAGGGCGCTATTTTAACAAGCTCAGCTAAGGCAACCTATAAAAACCTCCTAAAATCTCTTAGAACCAGGGAACAAGACTTTTTACCACCAACGAAAAACCAAAAATAAGGTAACGCAAATAATTGACTGTCCACAATTTATCTAGAATTTTTATATGCTTTCTTTAATTAGTAACACTCTTGCAGGGGTCAGTAACAGCTTACATTCAGCAACACCTAATAACATCAATAATAGAAATGAATCAATCAACTCAACCTGTCTTTCCCTGATGCTGAAACTAGTGAGTTTAGCAAGGCTTTGAAGACAGAGGCTCATCCATGCACCTGATGGGGATGTTTCTTCAGGTAACAACGAGCAACTTCTTGAAGGAACGACGGCTTAATCTTCAGTTTTCTTCCTCTAAGTTGACAGGCACTGATGCTCCAGGTTTTGATGGTGAAACAGGAAACTTTGTGGTCATATGTCTCAAAGGACAGTTCCTTCAAGAGGCTGAGCAGTTGAAGGAAACCCCGGAGGTACAAATGAGATTGATTCAGGACTTCCAGAAGCCTGAAACTTAGAGCAATCAGTTGTTCACCGATCAAGTTCGCTTCAGTTGTCTGGGAAAAAACGCAATAGATGAAATCAGATTCTCAATTTCGAGGCACAGTCTTTCCAGGGCACACGGGTTGATCATCTTTTTAATGCAGTCGATCAGCTGGACTGTGTCTCTGGTCCTCTGCTTCATCTGTGGTGTCTTTCTCCGTCTGATCTTGTTCACTGGTCTTCTGCGAGGAAAGAACCGCAGTTCCCTTTTTTGGCAATGCTTTTATAGTGCAGATGCTCTCACTTGTCAGCCCTTTATTAGGCTTCTCCGTTATTGCCCAATATGTTATTGCCCAATACATTATTGCTCAATACTTAGTCATGGTCACAGTGATTTTCTTGTGCCGTTTTTCGGCCTTCAAGATACCAGTAATCAGCACACAGCTGGCTTTATCCTGTTCCTTCTTTGTGTTGCTTGTTGGCCTTAAAAAGATTCGCTGTCAGCATGCAGCTGGCTCACAGTTCTTTCCCTAATCCCTAATACACTTTACACAGTATTACACATTCCACGCTCAGCTTTCTGTGTTTACTTTAGACACAGTTATAAAACAATCACTTCATTCTTTTTATTCATACATCTCAACTGATTAACATTATATCTCTTTCATAAATAGCTGATTGAGAATCTCTAAACCTTAATATTTTTTATTTTAATTATCAGTTCTCAATCATATTTCAATCATATGTGTTTTAACTTGATAATCAAAGATTACTCATTTCATTTAATACTTGTAGAAAATAGAATATCATCATACATCATTTTTTTGGTTACACTTGTTTATACTTCTGCAAAAGAGTTAATACAGGGGTTGGACAATGAAACTGCAACACCTGTCATTTTTGTGCGGGAGGTTTCATGGCTAAATTGGACCAGCCTGGTAGCCAGTCTTCATTGATTGCACATTGCACCAGTAAGAGCAGAGTGTGAAGGTTCAATTAGCAGGGTAAGAGCACAGTTTT
>JAHUTJ010034494.1:0-14658 GCA_036250325.1 Characodon lateralis
TCAGTTTCATTGTCCAACCCCTATATATATATATCTATCTATAGATATATCTATCTATATATAGGTATATATATATATATATATATATATATGTATATATATATATGTATATGTATATATATATATGTATATATATGTATATGTATATATATATATTTATATATATATATATATATATATAGAGAGATAGATAGATCTATAGATCTATCTATATATCTATAGATCTATAGATAGATCTATAGATATATATATATATAGATAGATGGATATATCTATATATGGATAGATCTATCTATATATATATCTATAGATAGATATAGATCTATCTATATATATATATATATATATATATATATATATTAAGACATTTAGGAGATTTTTTTTTACCAGGGCTCCCAAGACATTTGTCTGTATCTATATTTATAACAATTAATTAATGTCCACATGAATCTGACTGAACCCAATGAAGGTCTTTTATAGAGTCAGACATTGTAGCCTTTCTACTACTAAAAGTCAGCATCTCTTTGCCCCTAAAAGCACTATTAGGTCAAGAAAGAACAGTGTTTTAAACAATTTAATACTTTCTGTAAAAAAAAATAATATAATATGACAAAAATTCATAAAATCCTCTTACAGACACATGATGTATTTACACTCTTATGTATGTTGCTCTTTGTTTCTGATTTGGACTTCAAAGTCTGACGGGGCGCACCGGTCAGGCCCTTTGGTGTTACCATCTACAAAGGCAGAGTCCAGATGTACATCAAGCAGCATCAACGTGCTGTCATCCCTGCCTGCCGGCCCCAGCTGCACCTTGCTCATTGGTTTCTGATTAGTTCACAGACTTCTGTTAATTGAGGTTCAGATGAATTGCAGCTGCTGTCTAACAAATAAAGGTTAGAAACATTTGAAAACCAGAGCTTGTAGCTCCATGGGGAAGAATCTCATATGTTTTACTGTACCTGAGGCAACCTAATTGTCTGCAATAGTAACGGAGGTCCTAAAATCAGCAATTAAATGGGTTAGATTTAATAACTAGCATACTAAACCTACTTGTTTTAATGACTGTGCAACTAAAATGCCTGATTTCTTAACATGTCCAATTAGGTGTAAACCTCAAACAATGACTTGCAAAAGTATTCATACCCCTTGAAATTTTTTTTCACATCACAGACACAAACTTTAATGGATTTAATTGGGATTGTATGTTATTTAAAGACAATAAAGCATTGTTTAACCCATAATACAATCATAGAAAGAGTATGGCACAACTGCACACCTGCCATGTCATGGCAGGCTAGGTATGGAGAGTATTAATCAATCAGAGAAGCAGCCAAGAAGCCAATGGTAACTCTGGAGGAGCTGAAGAGATTCACAGCTCAGGTGTGAAACTATTGACAGGAAAACTGCTGTTCTTCACAAATCTGACATTTATGGAAAGTGCGAGTAAGAAACTAATTTGCTCTTTGATACAAGTCTTTTAGTTGACACAGCAAACATGAGACCAAACCTGACCTTTTTGGCCAACAAGCAAAACGTTATGAGTGGAGGAAGGCTAACGCTCTACATCACCCGGAACGTACCATATCCAAAGTGATGCATGGTAGTGGCGGCACCATGCTGAGTGGCTGTGGCTCTACAAAGTAATAAGTCAGGGGGGATTAATACATAGGCAGGTGACATTTTAAAAATATATCTTCCTCCATTTTACAATTATGCACTGCTTATAAAGGTACAGGCCTGTGCAAACATTTTAGGCAGGTGTGAAAAAAATGCTGTAAACAAAGAATGCTTTCAAAAATGGAAGTGTTAATCATTTATTTTCATCAATCAACAAAATGCAGTGAATGAACACAAGAGAAATCTAAATCAGATCAACATTTGGTGTGACCACAGCATCAATTCGTCTAGGTAACTTGCACACAGTTTTTCAAGGCACTCGGCTGGTAGGTTGTTCCAAACATCTTGGAGAACTAACCACAGATCTTCTGTGGATGTAGGCTTTCTCACATCCTTCTGTCTCTTCATGTAATCCCAGACACACTTNGTAACTTGCACACAGTTTTTGAAGGAACTCGGCTGGTAGGTTGTTCCAAACATCTTGGAGAACTAACCACAGATCTTCTGTGGATGTAGGCTTTCTCACATCCTTCTGTCTCTTCACGTAATCCCAGACACACTTGATGATGTTGTGCTTCTGTACACTGAAGATAGTTCTTAATGACTTTGGCTGTATGTTTGGGTTCGCTCACTTAGCATTTTGTAAATTGATCAAAATTAAAAAAAAAATCATCATGAAAGCATTGTTTGTTTACAGCATTTTTTCACACCTGCCTAAATTTCTGCACACTACTATATGTCACATACGATTTCAATAAAATGTATTGAATCTTGTGGTTTTTACATGTCAAACATAGGAATTCTTTTGCTAGGCAAAACGTTACAGACAAGTAAAAATGACAATCGCTTTCTTAAATAGTTGATTTTTATGTTTTATGTCATGGGTAGTTTGTAAAAACTACATTAGACTAAATATGTGTTTTATATATGTAAAACAAAATGCATTTCTGTTAGATAATTTGCCAGAAAAAGGAAATGTAGTCTCCATAGTTTTGTCTGCACATTATCAGCTCTGTTACAGATGCAAGCTGTGCCTTAAATCAGAACTAGTTTAGTTTGCTTATTTTAAAGCAGATTGCTGAATACTCAGAATCTCGTTTAGAATACAAAGCATCTCGTACGCTAAGAAAACAAAATCTACTAAAAACAAACAGTTGCTCATTGGAGCAGATGAGTGCTACACTTGGGCCTAAAGTTTACTTCTCCCTGGCAAAAACAAAGCACCTTTTTTTGTCTCAATAATTAAACAGTTCTTTCTAGACCTCGGGCAACTCATCTCTAAAAGAAAAGACCCATTCTACTAGCTACTTATACATTAAGATAAGACTTTTGTTTTATTTGTCTAAAAATCATTAGGGACCATCTGTTTAGTAATAGGTAGGTGAGTTTTAATTAAAACGTTTTATTCATTAAACATGTACGCTGTTTGTAAATAGCTTTGCTTCTGTAGTGAGCATATCTTAATATATAAAGTTAGGGAAATTAAGGCTGATTACAATGAGGGACACTGCAGGCAGAGGAGTGCTTTTAAAATATAAGCTTCTATTATCAACAGAAGACCTTTTAGGTATTGTAAAGAACTTTTAATTGTTGACAGGTTATTTACTGAAGCAGCTGAAAAGCACTCTTACAGGTAATGGTAGACTAGGCTGTGTTATGTGTCTTATTATAGAAGCAGCAAAGAACACGTGCATCATTTTATCATCATGGTGTCGACGTTAAACTTGAACTGTGCTTCAGGATCTGTGTTTTTTAAGTAAGCAGTCATAGGTACACGTAAAGGGTCTAAAATATTTGTGTTTAGTGTTGTTAATAATTTAGGGTCTCGGTTAGAGGAAAATCAGTGTCAGAAATTACACTGAGTGAATTCTTTAAAGATTTTTGGCCTGATTAAAGTTGTCATTTGATATTGTTTTAATCGTCTGTGGCACAGATCTAGTGTTGGGGAAATCCATGTACAGTATATGGTTGCTTACATTGCAAATTAAAGGGGAAGTTTATTTCAGATGTGGTACTTTTAGTAAAACTCAATTTTTATATATCTTAATGGACTTTTTGGTTTAAGCTGGACAAACTGCACGATTTTACCCACAGTTATTCTTCTAAAAAAGTCTTCATCAGTCTGCACTAGCTGAGGAGAGTCAGCAGGTCAACTGTTAGTATGAGAGACTGGAGTCTGTATGTGTGAGAAGGGAAACGACCCGACCCGACCCACCTCAAGTGCAGTCAATCTTACACGTTTAATTTTTTTGAGCCGAATCTGTTGTGTGAACTGAATACTGACCAAACCATTAACTTATGTTGGCCACCGCCAACAGGAAATAGCTGCAAGCCAGTTTTTCTGTACTTTAAAAAATACACACATATCAAACTAAATGATGAGGGGCCTTATTAAAATAAACCAATATGTTCAAATTTTGAAATTAAAGGTAAAAATGCTTTTAAACTTAAAACATTTTGGGATCCAGAAAATAAAAAGTTTTCAAGGATAAACATTTATTGATAAAATTAAGTTGTTTAACATAAATTTCATATTTCTGTTACCTCAGCCCAATCCAAACATTATGTGTGGTCTGGTACTGTAGAACTAATAAGCTTTTTAGAATAAAGTCCGCCCTTATGTGGAAAAAAAGAAATGTTTGAAACCGCTTAACACGAGTAATAAAAAAAATAACCCAGTCGGGACTATCTAAATCAAATGTAGATTTGAGAAATTAATTTGTGGAATAAATTCTGTTAGGTATTTTAAATCCCTTTTCATCTTAAATCTCATTTCAGGGTGGAGCAGAAAAGAAGTCTGTCCAAATTATTGCCACCGCTTACTGTTATGTTTGCTTACTTTTTGCACTGTCACCCTAATGGAGTTTCCCATGAGAGTTGGATGAGTTCAGTTGGCACTACCTAGTTTAACCGATTATGTCTGATCCCTCAGCAGATGCAGATAAGAGTGGGATCCCCATGTCTGTCAGTGGTGAAAGAAAAATCTGCTGAAACCAGTTTGTTAGTGTGGTAAACAGGGTAGAGCTGAATACTGAGGCTTAGTTCCGATTGGACAAGGAGATCTATGTTGTTAATGTTTTTTAACTCAAGGTTTGACCTGGCAGCACATTATAACAGATTAGAATTTCTGTGAATTATAACTAACAGTATTTTTCTCTTTGGGGTTCCTGCTAAGACCAGTCAATAATAATAATAATAATAATAGCAAAGGCAATGTCACACTGTCTGTGTAAGAGAATGTGTTTGGGGCCCCAAAGCCTGGGTGCTGTTTTTGAGGGCTAGAGAGAGCGTAGCCTGGACTAGCTCTTAAAAATTCAATATTAACATGTATATTACTCTAGCAGTATATTTAAGGAAATATATGGCCTATATGAAACTTAAAACAGTGTAAACCTTTAAATAAACAGCTGTTTATCGTATGCTGACTAGATTAGTAATTTACACCTACCTCTTTACATAAAAGCTTTTATGCCAAACTGCCTGTTGACATATATAACACTCTCCTCAAGATGTGTTCTCGCTTCTCTTTCACCTTTGACGTTTACCACAGCTTGATTCTAATGAACAGAACAGAAGATCTGGGTACTTGACATTAACCACAAGAGAACAAAGCAAATGAGCTGTGCCTACAGGATGTCAAGCTCCAATGGAAGCTGAGGGGAGAAGATGTATTATTATCAAACAGGCTGTTAGAAAAACACATCAGGTTTGCGTATTGTTGCCGGTACCAGAAACTACTTTTATGTTCTTATTTGTATTTATCGTATGCTTTGTTACACTGAATATGAAACTGATTATATTTCCTCCACCTTTTAGAAGTCTGTAAGCTATTTATTTAAATATCTTCAGGTATTTACTTTATGAAAAGTTAATGGAGGATGTAGGCAGTGTTTTTGTCAGCAGTGAAGAGTCTTTGAGTCTGTATACAGCAAACGATGTCTAATTATGATAAAGTACAGGATGGTGAACATGTTTGTGTCTCTGACTTCATTTCCTGTGTAATTTTCTGTTTAACCCCTTAACATAAATAATGTACACATCTATAGGTATAAGCTGTAATAAAATCCCACCTGTTTGATTGCCTTCAGGGTGTCCACACTGTAAAAACGCCGTCCCTCACTTCACCACAGCTGCAGAGCTCTTTAAGGAGGACCGCAAGGTTAGTTTTTTATTTCACAAATTTATTACCATACAGTTGAGTAATGGGCAGTAATAATGTTGCAAAAAGGTTATTAATTTTTATTTTTAAGCCTTTTTTTTGTCAAACTGTAAGAAGTACAGTGTTGTGAAAATGTTCATTACTTACTAATTTGCTTTTTTCCTTTTTTCTCACACCTCTTCATTTTATATCGTATGCAAATTTTAATGTCAGAGCTGAGTAAATACAGAATGTAATCAAAATATAATATTGCTAAATTATTTAATTAACTGTGAATACGCAAGCAGTAGCCACATCAAAGCCTGATTACTGCCTGAGCTGTCGAATAAAGTCACTTAAATAGAACCTGTCTGACAACATGAAGTAAGCTTAAAAGATCTAAAAAAAAAAAAAAAAAGCAGCCCATCATGGTTTGATCTAAAGTTCAAGAAGAGATGAGCAACTAAGGGTGTTTTACACCTGAGTTGTTTATTGTGTTTAAAACTAATTCTGGTTTGTTTCTCTATCTTGGTGAAGTTCACTTGTCTAGATGTGAACACAGTAATCCTACTAGGGTGTGGACTAAAACAACCGTACTGAGACCATTAGGAGGAGGTGGTCTCAGTATGGTTCCAAATGAACTCTGAGCGGTTCATTTATGGTGTAAATGTGATCCGACAGCTACCTGGTGTTTGCTGCAAGCTTAGGCCAAACACCTTCCCTTAGCCAAGTGTGTGTTGTATTAATGGGACGCAGCACAGTAAACAAACCAATAAACAATGGTGGCACGTCTTTTTCGTAAAGCAAAATTCTCCATGTTTTCTACTAGCTAAGAGTACAGCATCTTCGGACACATCAGACCAATAGACAGACTGAACGCTCTCAGGTGTTTTGTGGTGACAGGTTTTGGTTTGCTTGGAGTTTTCTCTGTGTGAAAAGAAACTGAACCCCCCAAAAAAGTTCCAACAAATTCATCAACTGATCCAGACCAAGTTAAATAAACAATACATGTGAAAACTCCCTAAGTCATAGACATTCATGAGTCTGGAAAGGCTTTGGGATTCCAGTGAAACATGGTGAGAGGCTGAGAGCCATTATCCATAAAAACATGGAGATAACACAAAACGGGGGTGAACCTTCCCAGAATTTTTTCTGGCCTATCGAAATACTTTTAAGTGCATCAATAACTCATCCAGGAGGACGCACAACAACATCTAAAGCTCTGCAGCCCTCATTTGCTTTAGATACGGTTAGTGTTCATGATCCAACAGCAAGAAAGAAGCTGAGCAAACATAGCATTCATGGGAGAGTTTGAAGATAAAGACCACTGCTGACCAATAAGGTTCGTCTCACATTTACCAAAAAACATCTCGATAATCCTCCCAACCGCTGGGAAAATATTCTGTAGACTGATCAGACAAAAGTGGAACTTTTTGCAAGGGTGCATTTTGTTACATCTGATGTAAACTAAAACAAACATTTTAGAGAAAGAACATCATACTGACAGTGAACAGCTTGTTCTATTTACTCAGTCTATCTTTTGGTAGTTTTATGGTTTGAAATATGTATTTGACAAAAAATGCCAAAGCAGAGGAAATCTGAACCGGTGGTGGGTGGATGGGTACTTTTTCACACCAACAAGCCAGAAACATCAGAAACGCAGCAAAAAACAAATGTATTCAAAAGTGCAAGTGGAAGAATATCTCTCAATATAGATGCTTGATTACATTACCCCTGATATGGGATTGCTGAACTGATTTACTTGGTTATGAGTCTAAATAGTGTTTTTAAGGAGCTTCTGCTGCTTTGTAGGCCTCAAGTTACTATGTTGCAAACAGATGTTCTGGTCAGCAAACGCGTAGCTTTGTTATCACTTTACAGTGAACGCTCTCATTTCAGAAATAATTTCACAGAAAAGAAAAATTGAATATAAATCATTGAGTTCAGTGGTGTTAATCTTACAAGCTGAGGTCAAGTTCGCATTGACCTCAGTTACATGCCAGAATGAAAATTATTCCCTTTATATTCAGTTCATATGATTTATAGGAGTAGTCAAAAACATTATTATTTCCAGGCCACTGGCTTTATATATACCCTAATTTGACCATGTTTGAACAGCTATGTAATCCCTAATTATCAGTTTCTTACTACTACTCCGCACGAAAGTCTGCGTAGTTCAACTTAAATTTTAGCAATTTAACCATCCCATCAGACCATGTACTGAAATCATTCCAGTGCACAACAAAGTCCATTCCTAATATTCTTCTCTACATGACAGTCAGGAGAATGATCACTTTGTTCCACCCCTTGCTATTTCATAAAATGTTCTGCCCATTCGGGGGTTTGAAGGTTATTGGAGGTTCATGCAGTCGCAACAGGATATGCTCATCCTTCATCATCTCCATTCCGTCTCATTACTGTTCGTTCTGGGGCTTGTATGCTTATGCCCTCCCACTCCTCCTTCTCGCTGTTAATAAGCTCGGACTGCCGGGCTTATTTCCAAATCTTCCCAACTCGTGACTCGCCCGCCCGCTCGCTCTCTCACACACACTGAGGAAAAATATGGGGACGTGTCTTGCAAGTCTCATGGCAACAATCTGTCATCTGAAACTGAGAGGGGGAAGAAGAAAAAGTCAAATGTATTTTGGATGTAAAACTGCATGACGTTAATTGCTCAGTGAGCTCAGGCGATGTTATGATCTCATTTGTTGGCATTTTTCAAAATCATTGGCAGATGGTGTGAAACGGTGACATATCCTCAGCAACTTAGTCCTGGACTTTTCTGAGGCAATCCTTTGTAACACACAACTGAAACATTAACTATAAACAGATGAATCTCAAATGTTTTGGCCTTAATGATTGTTGTTGCTCATCATCTTCTAAATGGTGAATTTTGCAATGATAAGCAGCACTCTCCACACCTGTTAGCATCCTTGGTAAAGATTTGTAAAAAAAACCAAAAAAAAAAAACCTTAAACTTCTTTTATTACAGTAGCATAAACTCTCACTAAAAATGTTGGAAGAATCCAACCTTTAATAAACTTCATTTATTCAGAGGAGAAAACGACCCATCTTTGTTTTAAACAAAATCTCTGCAGCAACAATTATTGACTATAGACTATTATTGACTATTTGTAAAGAAATAATTTTTCAAAGGAAAGTGAGCAGGATGGAAAGGAAAAAAGTTGGAGAACTGCATCTTGGCGTTTCCATAACAACCATTAGTCTCTGTCTACAAGCCAACCATTAGTTAAAAAACTTTACTTTAAAAACACAAAGATGTGGAGTTTGATTAACTTTACTGGGACTTTAAGTAAAACTGTGTGCTTTAGTCCAATGACTTAAGATTGAGCTTTTCAGCAACCAACACTCAGGTGGGTTTGGGTTGAAATGAAGGAATATGTAGATCAACAACCTCAGTTAAGCATGGTAGGGAATGTGTGGTGATGTGGGCCTACCCCTCTTGTGAAGGCCCTGGCAACCGTATTATAGTAAAGGACATTATGAACTCAGAAATACCGGGAACCTTTTAAAAGAAAATGGTGGCCTCTGTCGGAAACATTAGTTGCCATGGAGACTTTCAGGAAGACGATGATCCAACGCATATTCCCAAGTCAACACAAAATGGTTTGTCAGACAGAAAATCAGTCTTCTTCCATGGCCAATAGAAACTTCCAGAGCTAAATCCTGGAGGGAACCTGAGGGCTAAACTGAGAAGACGACAGCATAAGAGAGGACCCAGGAGTCTGGATGATTCTGAGATTGTGCAAAGATAAATGATCAAGGATCCTCTTCTCTGTTTGCTCCAACCCTGTTAAATGTTACAGAAGAGTCAGTGCTGTCTTATTGAAAGAAATGGGTTGAAGAAAGAATTGCAAGCAACATATCCAGGTGTATCAAGATCACAAGAACAAATAAAAATGTTGACTAAAAAATAACTCTGTAGCACGGAAACACAGAAATGGAGAATCCATCCACCTAATATTTTATTTTCCTCATCATCAATTTTTCAATATATATATTTTTTTATTTAGATCAGGCATCTAGGCACCAAAGCTACTTCAAACAGTTTGGCATTTCTTCAGTGTTCAGCTGTGGGGTTTGGATCAGCTTCCTGATCTGAGTCTCATGGTGAAACGTACCAACCAGAGGACTCTAATCTCTGGACACAAAGCTATAAACTCGCTTTCTGCCGGTCAACTCCCCTCCCCACCCAGTTGCCTGAGGATGTTTGAAGTTTTGTTTGAGTGGAGTAAATCGGCAAAGTGAGCCTGTGTTTACTTGGCACTCTTCATAATTAATCAAGCCAAACCCCAGAGTATTACAGCGAGCTGGTGTTGATCACAGTCTATTAGTTGCCCTTGCCTGTTTCACCAAAGACAAACACAAGCTTAGCTGCAGCTTTGAACACTCAAACAATTAGAACGGCAAGTTGTGCTGTGTTGCAGAGCCGGAGCTGCATGCAGGAGTTGTAATGAGTTGTCTTTTTTTCCTCAAACAATGACTGAATTAAAGATTCACACTGGTTTCGAACAGCTTGTTTCAAAATTCTCCCTGCTCTAGCTGTGAGAAGAAAACTGTTTAATCCAAAAACATTTTTCATTTCATTTTCATTTCACTTTCCAACCCTTCTGCTAATAGTATAGCTTTCTAATGCATTTAGTGAACAGACATATACCTAGTCAGTGATTATGATCTATGTATGGTAATGACTTAAAATCTATGCAGATTTTGTAATAATAGTAATATTCAGTACTTTGCACAAGTATTCATACCTTTTGAAGTTTTCACATTTTGTTTCATGACACCCACAGACTTCAAATGTATTTTATGTGTTAGACCAATGCAAAGTCATGTTTAATTGTGAAGTTTTTATATTGTTTTTTTCGGGTGTTCAGGCAACCTGGTAACAAGTTTAACTTCCCGCTCTTCCTTAATGGCCAGATTAGTGTGTTACAAACATTTTTTATGAAATACATAAAAAATTCTGTGGTTGTAATGTGACAAAATGTGAAAAGTTCAAGCAGTATGAAAACTTTTGTAAGGCACTGCATCATTTTGACACTTTTTACTCTGGAAGAGCATTATCAATCAAGTTTAAATGAATCAAAGGGAGCATGTGTTACAGCACCTCCTTTATCTTAGTTAAGTTCTCTTCCCTATCTGATACCACCTGGTACGTCCATATCTGTGTGTTTGGCTTTGCTCGGACTCTTACCTCTCTGTGTATCAGCCGGCACTTCAATGTGATGCTGGTAGATTGAAACCAGGCCAACTGGTAATTTAGCAGTGTGGTAAACTGCTTGATGTGGGGGTCTTCTGTCATTTGAAGATGGATCAGTAACAGAATTAGCTGGAACCCTTTGAAGAACAACAACTCTACAACTTCATTTTCTCCTGTCAATTCACTGCAACTGTGATAGATTGCACAGGGATGAGCAGCAGAACGGAGCGTCTAGTTGCGTTATAACTGTTGTCTGCCACTTCCTGCTGTTCTTTTTGTGGATCTCAAGCTGTCCTGATTCGAAAGGTGTACATAGATACAGAAAAGTTCACAATATAAAAGCTCTCTTTGGTTGGAAACATGTTCATGCAGCTGTCAAGTAAATTTCTGTTAATGTTTCTGCCTTTGCAAGCTCAACCCCCTCAGTCAGGCTGATTGCATAATTGTGAAATCCTCCTTTTGTTTCCCCATGAGACCTAGCAAATACAGCTAACAGTGTTTCTAATAAATATTTTTACACTTGGGCAACTCTCAACCCCTATGTTTGCATAAAGAAGCAACTTGTATATATCTTGCAATAACCAAGCCAAGCATTTGTCACTTTATCCAGGGGTGTACAAAGAAAGTCGGAAATATATTGTTCCTTCTGCAACATCTCGTCGGAAGCGCTTATTTCACACTGACAAGTTCAATGTGCAGCCCTCAGCATCCTGAAAGAGAGTGACATTTAAGCTGTCCGAAAGGACATGCTGAGTGAGCTATGTACCAGTGAGGAGGCATTTATGCCTCATTGTGGTGGCTTGTCACTAATCGATGCAACGTCTACCCAACATAAGTCTCCCTTGTTGTTTTGTTTTTTTTTTGTCCCTGATGGATCATTGTCGGGTTTTGGTCCTGGACGCGCAGCAAATGGAGCGGGGCGCCGGGTGCATTTACAAACAAAAAAAAGACACAAGGAGTCTACATTTCTAATAAGATTATGTTGTCACCTCTGTCAGAGCTGCAGTATAGAATAGATTACTCTACTTGTAAATTTTTTTTATTTTTTTGTTTTACAATTGGCACATTTATTGAAATAATACACTGACATGTATATTGTTGAAACTTTACCCATGTTTGTGTGTTTTAATGTGTTTTTTGTGTTTAGATTGTGTATGCTGCTGTGGACTGCACAAAAGGACTGAACCATGATCTCTGCAAGCAGGAGGGGGTGGAGGGCTACCCTACATTCAACTACTACAACTATGGCAAGTTCGTGGAAAAGTACAGTGGAGATCGCGGGGTAAGCTCCATCGCTTGTCTCACTCATGTTTTGACACAAACTTTCCTTAATTACAACAGACTCTACTGGATGGATGTCTCGAGTAAACTATTTTATGTACCACAAATGATAAATGAACATTGTAATTCTCATTAATGAGCACAGTATGGTTTACTGGATGTCTGATCCCAGGGAGCAGTACCTTGTTTTGTTTACACCAGTGGCAGATGAGACTAATGCTTTTTCACAAAACATAACTGTGTTTTTTTTTGTCATAACTCATTTTATGTGGAAACATCTATCCTGTACAAGAAAAAAACATGTCAAAAGTTTTATATTGCCGAGCAAAGTGGAAACAGTAAATCTTTGCTCTCAGTTCCAGAGACAGTAATGTGCTATGATGTGATTTAATGCACTCATTCAGACAATATTATAGAAATTCAAAAATCTATGATGTAGAAGCAAGCATTCACTCATATGGCTATTTCACATAATTTCTCCTCCAGGTTTTAAGACCAGTCCATTTTCTTCACATGAAAACACTTTAATTTGCTGATTACAATGTAACTGTTTCAGCACGTGATCTTCTAAAATCCATAATAACAAACTTTCAATTCCTTGGAAGAAATGTAATAACAGAAATATTTATTGCAAAAGGTATTATAGTGAATCGCCTTGGGCATGAGCATAGTTCAGCCAAAGCGGAGTATTAGTAATGGACAGTAGAGCCTATAATTATATTTCTGATTGGGCCAAGCAGATTAAGCTTGAACCTCTCACAACTGAGTATGTATGTGCAGGCCAGCTTGAAGTAAGGTTTAACGGCAGCAGATTGAATACAAAGACTCAGTACTAAGTCTAACCATTCCTTTTTTTGCAGGAAGCAGGCTTCATAGGATTCATGCGCAACCTCAGAGGCCGTGACCAGGAAAAGGTGGTCAAGAGGAAGGAGGAACTCTGAGGGTCACACGTATAAAAAAGGGGTGATGCACTGTGACCCTTGAGCCTGGCAAGGGCCCTTTCAGCACTGAAGTGGTAGACTCAATGACCTCAGCGAAAGGCTATTTTTTATATCATGGTGATCTCATTTGTAATGATGCCAACAGATTACTGACCAACCACTTGAGACTTCTTTTTATGGATATTTTAATGGGCACAAAATAGTAATAAAAAAAAAAATGCTGATTTTATTTTTTTTTTTTTGCCCAATCACTGTGACTTGAACATGTTAAAAGCTACACCCTATATTGTATCTATGCAAACTTGACCCCTGCTTATGCCTGTGGGGGTCTGTGGGATCTGACAATGGTGGAGGCTGGTGGTGGATTGAATAAGTTTAACGTGGAGGCTGCATCTTCTATCACTACGCAAGAGGTTTTCATCCAATCCTATCAACCTTTCGCTGTCTTTAAAGATTAATCATGCTGATTTTTTTCTTTACGTTAATTAGTGTGTTGCTTTTTTTCTCAGATCATTTAGAATAAATTAGTCACAAGTTTCTATTTAACATTTATTTTCCATGCCTGCATCATCTTGTCGAGGTGGTGATGGAGCCAATCCCAACTTTCCTTTGGTTGG
The DNA here is from genome assembly GCA_036250325.1 of Characodon lateralis. Classification (NCBI taxonomy): domain Eukaryota; kingdom Metazoa; phylum Chordata; class Actinopteri; order Cyprinodontiformes; family Goodeidae; genus Characodon; species Characodon lateralis. The sequence continues at coordinate 13,822 of JAHUTJ010034494.1, forward strand.
TGTCCTCCATTGAGTTTCCCAGTCCCTAGCAGGGCCTAAGGCTTGTTCATCTTTTACACAAGCCTCTATAGAACCTTCAAGCTTGTAAAGTAAAATGTGAAATTGTACAATCAGTGAGAAGGTTCTGTAGGAATCCAGACTAGGTAATAAGGGGAATGAAGATTTAGGATTCTTTGTCTCCATTTTGGATAGTCTGACTTTAAAAACACAGTTGATGAAGTTTGAAGTTAGAAATTGTGGCCTTTAAAGAATGAGGAATGTGAAATATCCGAAACTGCAAAATGATGAAGATAAGTGGAAGAGAGTTGGAAGCCTTGTGTCCTTGCAAGACTAGAAGCAGTCCAAGTAAAAACCAGAAAAAAAGAAACAATCATCTATTTATCACATAGAGCTATGCTGATATTTTGTCTCTTGCTTTTGGTTCTTTGCTTACTCATGATGAGATTTCATGAAAATTTTATCAAGGCAAAAGGTTCTGTTACAAAAGCATAGAAGGTGTCAAAGGTTTTGAGGTTTAATTAAGAAAGTTACCTTTCACTTTCTTTTACAAACGTATTCACAGCCACAGGCACATTACACCCTCAGCCTTCCACGCATTTTCTTTGGATTTTATGTGATTGACCAACACAAAGTAATACTTAATCAGAAGTAGAAGGAAAGTGATGCATGGTTTTCATGCAAATATAAATCTGAAAGACTATAGAACACTAACAGCTGCTGGTGGTTCAGGATTTGTTTCCACCAGTTTTGCTCAACTAAAGACTGAATTCTTCTTTGCCCATTCAGGCTCAGTCAGATTGAAAGGAGAGCATCAGTTAACAAGTCCTTCTGTTATAG